>JBBPBX010091208.1:0-12235 GCA_038048925.1 Garcialebias charrua
TCCCACAGGCCAAAAAGGCCCAATAGGACTCCTTCTTCAGCTTGACAGCATCCCTCACCGCCGGTGTCCACCACCGGGTTCGAGGGTTGCCACCACGACAGGCACCAACAACCTTGCGGCCACAACTCCGATAAGCTGCCTCGACAATAGAGGCGCGAAACATGGCCCACTCGGGCTCAATGTCCCCCGCCTCCCTCGGAACGTGTTCAAAGCTCTCCCGGAGGTGGGAGTTAAAGCTCCGTCTTACGGGAGACTCTGCCAGACGTTCCCAGCAGACCCTCACAATACGTTTGGGTCTGCCAGGTCTGACCGGCATCCTCCCCCACCATCGGAGCCAACTCACCACCAGGTAGTGGTCAGTTGACAGCTCCGCCCCTCTCTTCACCCGAGTGTCCAGGACATGCGGCCGCAGATCAGATGAGACGACAACAAAGTCGATCATTGAACTACGACCCTAAGTGTAAGCATCTTGAACTTAAAAGTTTTAATCCTCTTGTTGAGGGTCCTGAGGTCCAGAATTGGTCTCAAGGAACAATCCTTTTTGGGCACCAGAAAGTATTTGCTGTACTAGCCAGAGCATAGCTTACGTCATGGGACCAGGCTAATCACTCCCTTTTGCAGCATTGTTGAGACTTCCTCCCTTAGTACGTGTGTACGTTTAGGGTTAATTTTAGATTACAGATCCCCTGTGAAGCGGGACGGTCTCTTTGAGAACTGCAACTTGAGTCAACGACGTATTGTTGTCATGACCCACTCATTTAGTAAACACGCCTTCCAGGCCTGCGCATGCGCGCTGAGCCTGTCTTTTAATGTGTCATTTTATCAAAATTTAGATGAATTTCTTAAACAGTTAAACTGGAAAAGTGAAATTATTATTTTAGGTGATTTTAACATTAATTGGCTTGAGAGAGAAAGTAAATTGAAATTAAAAATGACTGCATCCAAATACACATTACATCAAATGATCAAAACTCCCACAAGAATAACAAAAAAAAGTAGCACACTCATTGATTTAATCTTCACTAATAAACCAGAGCGTGTAACAAAAACATATAATCTTATCACGGGATTATCGGATCACAACTTGACTGTAATTATCAGAAAATTGTCAAAAAAACGTCTGTCGAGGTTTTGTTTTCAATCAGACACTAATGTCCAGCACACAGGGATCAGAAGGAGTGATACTGAACAATTTCACAATGAAATACAGGATATGGACTTGGATTTGACCTTACAAGCACATGACCCCAATACCTGTTGTAACATTCTTACAGAATCCCTTGTAAAGATCATTCATAAATTTACAAAGCCAATTAAAAGTAAGCAGAAAAAGCCTTCACTGCCATGGTTCAATTATGAGTTACATCAGCTGATGAAAAAGAGGGACTTGGCATTGAAAAAATCTCTGCGTACTAAACTGAACACAGACATTCTCATGTTTAAAGGTCTTAGAAATAAAGTGGTTAGTTGTTTAAGAAAAGCAAAAGCAGAATATTTTACTGAACTGATTTCCCACTCAGGAGGCCGGAGCTCCTCTCTTTGGTCACATATCAACAAACTTACAAAAAAAGATATAAATCAGAAAAAAAGGTTAACTCAACTGAACATTAAGGGACACATGATATCAGACCCTACAATAATGGCAAATGCTTTTAATGATTATTTTATTAACTCAGTGGAAGAATTGGCAATACATTTTAATTCCATAGATCCAACAGAGAATTCAGTTACGATTGACACAATTTTTCCTTTTACTCTCAACAAGATCAATATTTGTAAAACTCAGCATATAATTAATCAATTAAAAACATCTAAAGCTAAAGATGTCTTTGGAATAGATACAGAGTTTATAAAGAAACATACAGTTTTATCAAACCCTATAACTCACTTAATAAACTTATCTTTTACAAAAGGGCTATTTCCTGATACCTTCAAAACAGGACTAATAACTCCAATTTTGAAATCTGGTGACTCCGAGCAAGTTAGCAACTATAGACCAATTAGTATTTTACCAGCAATATCCAAAGTGATGGAAAAAGCAGTAGCAGAGCAGCTTATTAGTTATTTAGAAAAAAAACAGCTTCTTTGTCCAGTCCAGTTTGGATTTCGTTCTGGTTACTCAACAGAACTGGCTACCTCCTACCTTACAGACAATATTAAAAGATCTTTAGATGATGGTAAGGTAGTTGGAGCAGTGTTCCTGGACTTGAGAAAAGCCTTTGATACAGTGAATCATGACATGCTCTTACATAAACTCAGTAAATATAACTTCTCCAAGTTAGCAATCAGCTGGTTTAGATCATATCTAAAAAATAGAGAACAGTGCGTCAAAGTTAATGGGATGAAATCCAGCCCCCAAACATGTACTATGGGAGTTCCACAGGGTTCCATTTTAGGTCCATTGCTTTTCTGTTTATACATCAACGACTTACCGGACAGTTGCAAATACGCCAAATGTCAGATGTATGCAGATGATGCCATCATATATGTATCTGCAAAGACTCCACAACAGGCAGCAGAGATACTGAACAGGGAGATGGAGGGAGTGTCTCAGTGGTTTAAGAATCACTGTTTGACTCTGAACTGCAACAAAACAGTCTCAATGTGTTTCACTATCCGGCGTAAAGTCTGTAACTTTTCAATTGTGATTGATCAAAAGGAAATCCAAAAAGTGGAAGAGTTTAAATATCTGGGTGTCATTTTAGATTCCCACCTTAACTTTGAGGCTCACATTAGGAAAATGTTTAAAACCATTAAGACAAATATAAATTGTTTTCGTCTTATAAGATCTTGTTTATGTGGAAAATCTGCTCAGTTGTACCTTCATGCCATGATTATGTCTCATTTCTCATACTGTGTCACTGTCTGGAGCCAAGCAACTCAATCGACTTTAAAACCTATGAGGATGTTGTACTCACAAGCACTGAAAGTTCTAGACCAAAAACCATTGAAGTGGCACCACTGTAAAATACTTGATAAATATAACCTATTAAGCTTTGACAATTTTTTAAAATTTTCTTGTTTAAAATTAACTTTTAAATGTATTAATGGTCTTGTCCCTGAACTGGTGAGCAGAATGATTTTAAAAGTCAGCAGCTCAGGAGTTGCAACAAGAGGTGCAGTTGATGGAGACTGTAAACCTACAAAATACAAAACATCATTTGGTCAATGCTCCTTCTCATTTAAAGGTCCTCATATCTGGAACAGTTTACCATCAGCAATAAAAACATTGACTGATCTTAGAGGTTTTAATTCCCAGGTGAAAAAATGGTTGAAACAAAACCAAATCTGTGAACACTGAATCCTATAGGGACAGAGGAGCAGCTGTGTGTGTGTGAGGGAACTGTTTAAGCCATTTAAACTTCATTAAATTTTTTTTTTTTTTAGATGTTTTTATATAGGGAACTGTTTAATCTTAATTAAATTTTAATTTTATTTTAGCTGTTTTTATATAAAAGTCCAACCAAGGACTGGGTTTGCAAATTAGCCTATGGCTAGAAATCCTGTGTACAAGACAACGGTTGCTTCGTTTTTAACATGTAACATTGTTTATTGTGCTGTCCTTGTTCAAATAAACTTGAATGAAATGAAATGTTGGATTGTTGCTCCTCGTGTTTCAGCGCTAGAGGGGTGACCTTTGACCCCTCTTGCACTCCTCTGAGCAGGTTGCTTGGCCCAACAGAAGATATTGCGAGATCTGGCCGTCCTTGGCAGAGCTCGTGTATCTTGCTGTGGTTCATAGTTTGACCATATGGTTTGTTTATAAAAATGGGACTCGAGTCAAGAACCAGGGTAGTCTGTGCTTTGGTGCTTTTATTTTTGTACATGTCTGAAACAGTGTTTATTTTGTTTACACTTGCAAAGTTCGAGTCGTGTTTGGTGCGCGCACACATGTCAGTCATTCCTCGTAGTCTTTTACAAGGGAAGACTGGACTCAAGGAGTCAGGTTCCCGTACCACGTGGGCGGGCAAACCTGTAAAATCGTCAGATCGTTCTGTTAGATCAGGTTCGAGTCTATTTTCCACATTGGGTCACTGAAGAGGTCCGCCAGGTATGCTTGCACCATGGTTGATGCATTCATTGCACGAGCGGCAAGGTCCTGAGCCTTGTAGCACTTCTCGAGTTGTTTCTCCGAAATGCGACAGGCCCTGCTGGGTAGCGTAGGTTTAGTCCCCGTGACTATGGGGACCAAGTGAGCCGCCAGAGTCTCCTCTATCGGGGGTGCGTTGGCGAGGCCTGCTGTCTCCATTCCCGCAACGTCGAGGAGTTGGGATAATGGCAGCATGATAGAAGCTCCGGGTTTCGCCCAGGAGCGTTTAATCTCCATGAGGAAGTCTGGGAAAATTTGTAATTTCTGCGACGTTGTCGATTGCTTGGCGTAGAAGTAGCTCCCCGCTAGCCTCGTAGCCTGTTGGCGAGGCGTGGGGTCCAGCCACGTGACCTGCAAGGCATCTGCCGCCCTGTGGCACAGGTCGAACAGGGCAGGTACCAACATGTCCGGTTCCGGTAAGAATTACGCCAGGTTCTGGGAGGAATCAACAGTTTCCCCTTTGTGACCATATTCGGCGTCTTGGTCGGACACTTCAGGCATCGAGTCCTCGGCGGCAACTGAGGAGTCCGACATGTTGTCCTCTCCGACTCGGCCGTTGCATTCCAGGTCCACGTTGTCAGGCTCCGGTTCAGGAGGGAGCACTTTAGTGCGACGTGCGACCTTCAGCGCCGCGTTCCTAGCCATGGATTTGGCCAACGCGTCAGCCCGTCGTTTCCTCACTACTGCCGACATTCGACGGCAGTAAGAGCAGGAGTTGGGGAATTCTAGTGCTTTCCTCGTGTGCAGAATCCTTAGGCAGACAGGACAGGCCTCGTGGGTGTCCGTCGCCGAGAGGGAGTAGCCGCATCCGCTGGGGCATGTGACGTAGTTAGAGCCGTGGAGCGAAAAGATGTGGAAAGAAGAAACTTCGAAGGTGAGTAGAAAAAAGCTGGACCAGCCCAGCAACACGCAGGAAAATTTCTCTGTACACTCAGTGTAGGGAGCCAGCTCACTTCAGTCGAGCGATGCGACAACAGAGAAGTCCCACAAAGTTCAGGTTTAAGCGAGGTGAAGGGCAAAAAGAGAAAATTGAGGGGCGCAGACTGCTTAAGTACCCAGAGGGAGGGGCCTCTGGCGCGACGGTGACGCCCCTAGTCGTAAAGGCGTGAGTATATTCCTTCAGGTAATCGCACGTGGGTGCAATTCCCATAGCAAGTATGTTGCACCGAGAGACCAACTGAAAGGGAACTGGTCATGACGTACGCATACCGCGAGAACCGATCAACAGAGGATGCCATCCCCTCTGTGGTCCACAATGCTCGCAACCACCTGGAACAGAAGGACTCTTACGTCTGTTTGCTCTTTGTGGACTTCACATCTGCTTTCAACACCATGATCCCTCAAACCCTGATGGAAAAACTACACACGCTTGGACTAAGCCCCTCCATTTGTAACTGGGTACTAGACTTCTTAACAAACAAACCATAGTCAGTGAGGATCCACAACTTCTCCTCCTCCACCATAACCCTCAGCACTGGCTCTCCTCAAGGATGTGTGTTGAGCCCTCTCCTGTTCACTTTGCTCACATATGATTGTGCAGCTACCCATCCAGGCTGTCATATCATAAAGTTTGCAGATGATACAGCGGTGGTGGGATGCATCACAAACAATGATGAGTCCAGTTACATGCAGGAGGTGGAACACATGGAGAGCTGGTGCAAGGAGAATAACCTTCCAATCAATGTGAAGAAGACAAAGGAGATGATTGTGGACTTCAGAATAGAGGTGTCGTTTCTTTGCCCGAGCCCGACCCTACCCGAGCCCTACCCGACTTCGGGTCGGGCTCGGGCCATATTTTTGCGTTTGATTGGCGGGCCGCGGGTCGGGCTCGGGCTTTGATGTGGTTTTTTTAATCATACAGCACAAACAAAACTAAATAAAAATGCACACAATATAAAATTGTTT
Organism: Garcialebias charrua; assembly: GCA_038048925.1. Lineage (NCBI taxonomy): Eukaryota > Metazoa > Chordata > Actinopteri > Cyprinodontiformes > Rivulidae > Garcialebias > Garcialebias charrua. The sequence continues at coordinate 5,996 of JBBPBX010091208.1, forward strand.
TAATCTGCTTGTAAAGAATATAAGGCAGTAAGTTTATTGATGAGGAAATAATTAATAGAGTGAATTTAGATGGTGAAAACCGCAGCGCACTGAGCGCAGCCACTAAATTGGCAACTCAGCCAGAGAGCAGGCGCGCAGCGCGCGCCTGACAGCGTCTCCCCCGACATGCTGGACTTTTTAGTGACATTTCTCGAACCATTTTACCGTGCACAGAGAGAACTGGAGGGTGACAAATATCCCACCAACCTGGTTTGTCTCTGGAATGAGAAACTGAAGCAACACTGCCAGTCCTCACACAGACTCTCCGCAGCAGGTGTTTCTGCGCCGCAGACATGCAGAAGTGCTGGAGCGCAAAATTATTATCCACGACTTGCAGAGAGTTGCATTATTTCTGTGGCCTAACTTTAACGAGCTCAAAATTATGTCACCAGCTGACGTGCGTCAGGTGCACGCTCACGTCCGCACACTGCTCTCTCTGCGGCGGAACAAGTTGCCGCATTCCTGACATTCCTGAGCTTCAACAGCAAACTGCGAGCAGCGCGCTCACACCTCCTCCTCCTCCATCAAAACAAAGAAGAACAACATCAAGTTCTTTTGCTGAGTGGGAGAACGCAGTAAAAGCTTAATAAATAAACGTAGTGTTTTTTTTTTTTTTGTTGTTGTTGTTTTTTTTTTTAATCGGGTAGGGTCGGGTCGGGCGGTGATTTCTAGGAAATCAGCGGGCTCCCTCGGGCTTGGGTAATTAAACTTAGGGCTCGGGTAGGGTAGGGCCGTGGATTTCCGGCCCGATGACAGCTCTACTTCAGAAGGAACAAACACCCCTATACCCCACTGAACATAAGCGGATCTGGAAGTGGTCTCCAGCTACAAGTACTTGGGTGTACACATGAACAGCAACCTCAGCTGGGGCAACAACACCACCAGCCTGACAAAGAAAGGCCATCAGAGACTCTACTTCCTCAGACGTCTGAGACGAGCTGGTCTGAGTAGCCCAGTCCTCACCTCCTTCTACAGGTGTGCAGTGGAGAGCATCCTGTGTTCCAGCATCAACGTGTGGCATGGAGGCTGCACAGCTTCAGAAAGAAAAGCTTTGCAGAGAGTGGTGAAGGCTGCACAGAAGTCTGTTGGATTCAGTCTCCACTATCACATACTGTACATCTACACCTCCAGATGCAGGAAAAGGGCCACCTGCATCATGAAGGACCCCACTCACCCAGTACACACACTTTTTGCCCCACTCCCCTCAGGAAGAAGGTTGAGGGGCATTAAGTGTAGAACCACTAGACTGAGAAACAGCTTCTACCCTGAGGTTGTTAGACTCATGAATATCTAACCAGAATAATCACTTTGAAAAAATCAATCACATCATGTTGCTGCTGATCTGTTTCATGTTGCTGCTGATCTGTTTCATGTTGCTGTGTTCATTCATGCTCCTCTGCTCATTCAGACTCATGTTTGTGCTGCTGTTCGAAGTAATGCATTTATGCTATTGGTGCTTAGTGTATTTTTAGCTGATGTTTATCTTAGTTCATATCTTAGATGTTATTACTGTTCTTCTTTTACTTTTTGTCATTGGATGTAACTGGGACCCTGTGTACATAATCTCGTTTCATCACATGTACCACATGTGGTGCGAATGACAAAAGTCTCTGACTCTGACAATTTACTGATTGAGGGATGAGCCGTACAAGCGGCATGGATTGTTTATTTAAAATAAATTATTTTAAATGATTTTACACCTGTTGCACCTGTGTGCAGCTCACAGGTGGGAGAACCTCCATTGTGCAGCATGTCATGATTTCCGCTTTCTGCCACCTGCCAGTGATTGCAGCAGAGAAGTGGACATGGCAGACATTCAACCTTTATTTATACAGGCTAGCCTCGTTAAGCACATGCTGTGTTCTTTCAGATCATTTAGAGATTATACTTTTTTTTTAAATATTACAAGACTGTGGAGTATATANATATGTATATATATATATACGTATATATATATGTATATATATATGTATATATATATATATATATGTATGTATATATATGATGTATATATATGTATGTATATATATATATATATATTAGGGATGGGGCAGATCCGATCCAGTATCGGTATCGGTATCCGATACCAGCATTATTTAAGTATCGGGTATCGGATCAAACCTGCCGATACTTTTCCGATCCAGCTTCAAAGAGCACTTGTGTTCAATCACAATCTGTGACTGCCCTTTTTAACATTGTGTGAGATAAACCCAGTGAGGACACTCTTAAGCCTTACAATAAGGGGGTTCCCTGTTGTGGGGCTTGAGAGTGTCTTCATTGGGTTTATCTCACACAATGTTAAAATGAATAGTTTGGGTGCAAAAGTTTCATTATACAGAGTCAAATACCTGAACAGTATCGGATCGGGAAAGTATCGGTATCGGTCGATACTGAGTTAATAAGTATCGGTATCGGATCGGAAGTGAGAAATGTGGATCGGTGCATCCCTAATATATATATATATATATATATATATATGTATATATATGTATATATATATATATATATATATATATATATATATATATATATATATATATATATATATATATATATATATATATATATATATATATATATATATATATATATATATATATATACAGCAAACCCTCGAGTTACGTCAGGGATTGGGACCTACGGGTGTGACTTAGGTCGATGTTGTCGTACCTCGCGGACCAAAAACACGTGCCTGTCGTAGGTCCGCGTTTCTGACATAGGTCGCGGCTATACCGCTAACGGAGCGCCGCACACATATTTAACGGCATGAGACTGAACAAGCAGACATACTAGGCCATAGACATGCACAGAACTTTACATGTACAGTAAATGAATTTTTTTTTTTTCTTCTTTCGGCTTTATTCCCTGCGTTAGGGGTCGCCACAGCGAACTGGTCGCACGAAGATTTGGCAGTTGTTTTTACGCCGGATGCCCTTCCTGACACAACCACAGACCACCGAGCAACCACAGCCCTCTGTGTGGAGCAGAGAGCTGATATCTAGGGTTCCCGGGGGAGCAGATGGTGTGGGTTAAGGGCCTTGCTCAAGGGCCCAGAGTGGGGCAGATGAGGGTGGAGACAAGTGTGACCGCTTCACTTATCCCACCCACATCTTTGATGTTGTCGGTACCGGGGCTTGAACCGGCGACCTTCCGATAACAAGCGCACCTTCTTAACCTCTGCGCCACCACTCCCATACTGTGAATACTATGAATACCGTGCAATAAATAAAATATATAATTTCTTACTTTGAGCTGGTCAAAGCCTACCTTCATCTTTTAGCATTAGCTCTTGCACCCGTCCGAGCTCCCCCAGCTTCATTACGCTCCACACGCACACACGTGGTCAAAACTGTTTAAAAGAAGGACTGTTAGCTTCTTAACTTCATACATTTGGAAGAAAAAAAAACTTACTGAAAGCCGTTTCTCCGCGATGTTCCTCCATCCAAAACAAGCTGCTCGACGTTAGCTACGGTTAGGCGCCGCCATTAGCAGCATGTCAGTTCATTCAAAAAGGCTGTCGGCTTTGTATCTCCGCGTTAGCTCGGTGTCCCCCGACATCTTAGGCTGCCAGGCGGACATTTGCGGCGAGCTCCCGGCCGCAGATGGCCCCTCCGCGGCATGTCGGCTCGGTGTCTTCGCCTGTGTTAGCTGCTCTGTTAGCTGCTGTCGTTAGCATGTCGGGCGGCGTTGTGGGAGCGATCGCGGGGCGATCCGCGGCTGCTCCTCCGGGCCTGAGACGTCCACAGAGTTGACCGAGTGTTTCCAGCTAATTTATCCGTATGAGGCAACCCTGATCGGACACACGGTCCTCTAGAGCCAGCTGACAGGAGCCTCTGGAGCTCCATTGACCGCAGTTGGCAATTGTAAAATGGCGACCGGAAACGACCGGAAGTTGCGTAAATACGATAAAATTGTAATAAAAACGTAATATTAATAATTATACTTTATTTATAAAGCCATTTAAAACAACCACAGCTGCAACAAAGTGCTGTACACATGAAATTAATAACATTTAAACACACAAAAAAAATAATAATAATATATATATTTTTTTTATCATATTTTTATTAAATATGATAAAATCGTAAGTCTGAGTTGCCGTAGGTCGCGGATGTCGTACCTCGAGGGTTTCCTGTATTGAGATAGATTGAGAGATCGATGGACAGATGGAGAGATAGATGGAAAGATAGTGAGATAGATAATGAGATAAAGAGATAAGACGAAAGATAGCAAGATACATGAGATACAGGTAGTCCCCGACTTACGAGCGTATCGACATACGAGGTTCCGGACTTACGAGCTCACTAACGAACAGTAAATTTGTAAAGAACATACAGAAAATACAGCACTTTTATGTGTTTTTAGATGAAAGTGTGTTAGCTAACCGTTTGTAAACAAGTTTCTGAGCATGTTTATGAACTAGTATGAACGTTTGTGATGAAAAACAAGTGTTCGTAGTAGCGCCAGCATAAATTTTCCGACTTACGGCCGAAAATCCGGACTTACGAGCAACACGTGTTTCGGGTTCCGACATACATGTACGAGATTTCGTGTTACGAGATAGTCGTAGGAACGAAACTCGCTCGTAAGTCGGGGACCCCCTGTGGATGGATAAGATAGATGGATAAGATAAGATAAGATAAGATCGATAGATCGATAGATAAATACAATAGAGAGATAGATAGAGAGATAGTGAGATAGATAGATGGAGAGATAGTGAGAAAGATAGATGAGAGATAGTGAGATAGATAGAGATAGATGGAGAGATAGTGAGATAAATACAATAGAGAGATAGATGGAGAGATAGTGAGATAGATGGAGAGATAGATAGATGGAGAGATAGTGAGAAATATAGATAGATGATAGTGAGATAGAGAGATAGATGGAGATAGTGAAATAGAGATCGATGAATAGATAGTGAAATAGAGATTGATGAATAGATAGTGTAGAGATTGATGAATAGATAGTGAAATAGAGATTGATGAATAGATAGTGAAATAGAGATCGATGAATAGATAGTGAAATAGAGATCGATGAATAGATAGTGAAATAGAGATAGATGGAGAGAGAGTGAGATGGATGGAGAGAGAGTGAGATGGGTGGAGAGATAGTGAGATAGATGGAGATAGTGAAATAGAGATCGATGAATAGATAGTGAAATAGAGATAGATGGAGAGAGAGTGAGATGGGTGGAGAGATAGTGAGATAGAGAGATAGATGGAGAGATAGTGAGATAGATAGATGGAGAGAAAGTGAGATAGATAGATGGAGAGAAAGTGAGATAGATGGAGAGAAAGTGAGATAGATAGATGGAGAGAAAGTGAGATAGATTGAGAGAAAGTGAGATAGATAGATGGAGAGAAAGTGAGATAGATAGATGGAGAGAAAGTGAGATAGATAGATGGAGAGAAAGTGAGATAGATAAGGAGGCTCAGCAACAACGCAGGCCAGACGGCAGCCGAACAAATCCCACGCCGACAGCAGAGCCGTACTCACGGTTCAGCGTCAACAGTTCCTCAACTTGTCCTTGGCTCTTCAACCAAAGGTCCGGCCACGACGCCAACCAGCTTTTCCACCGCACACAGCTCTGACGCCAGAGGACCGGACCAAATCCCACGGCCCTGACAGTCCACAGGATCCATAATGGACCAGCCGACTCCCAGCAATAACCACAACCACGTAGTCAATCAATTCCTACATACATTTTATCTACATAAAATTGATCAAGTTATTCATATGATATGGGGCAAAGCTTGTAAAACCAACACATTCCCTCTTTTTATTTTGCAGAAAAAAATTACAAGAGTTATGACAAGAAAACATTACTGCCACCCATCTAATGAATTGTTTTGTCAAATGAATCTACTGAAATTTTATAACATTTTGCAACTTATGTATAGAGCTCATAATTGTATGTTACCTTCAAACATCCAAATGTACTTTGTCAAAAGAGCTAGCAACTATAATCTCAAGGGAAACGATATTTTTGTCAAACAGAAATTCAGAACAAGTTTAAAGGGAAGATCTACTGTGATACAGGGTGTTGGACTGTGGAAAAATTTAACGTCTGATTTTAAGGAAGCCAAATCGATTCCTGTCTTTAAGAAACGTGTTAAAGTTGATTTGTTGAACAAATATAAATGACTGTATTGAGTATATATATAATTTTTGGTTAAACGAGTTGTTTACTTATTTAGTTAT
>JBBPBX010091209.1:0-13976 GCA_038048925.1 Garcialebias charrua
CATACTGTTTGCTGAATTGTTTATAAAAAAAAAATCAGAAAGCCAATGACTCATCCTTGCCTGTTAACATTTTATTTAAATAGGCTTGTCCTTCTTGACCTTTGCACATTAAAGCGCTGCATGGTGCAGACTGAATCTTATACTTCAGATTTTTTCAGATCATTCAAATGCATTTTGTGCACCATGTTTCTTCTTGATGCTATACATCACTGACAATGTTTTAACTGTGAACTTGTGTGATAAGAGACAGCTGCTACGCTGGTGGTTCCAAGGTTTTTAGCAGTTGTTGTGCGAGCTTCAGAGAAACATGCTTTCCAACAACTCTGGAACTTAATTAAATGGACAAAAACATACCAATAATTGTATTTTAAATATATTTATTGTTACAAACAAGATGTGTACATTTTGATATAATTGTCCTCTTTTCTTTGAGGTTGTTTAATCTTCATTTGCCATCAGTGTTTGACAAGAAAGTGGATGCCTGACCAACAACAATGGGGTATGCTCCTGTCCACAGAATTTTGTTTTGGCATGTTTTTCATGACATCTTGGTGTTTGTAATTTAAACACAGATCTATTGACCTTCCAGCAGGTACGTTCAGAGGATAAAAAGCATTTTGAAATGTATGCTTTTCTTCCCGACCGTGCTCTGCATTGTTTACATCATAGTTACATTTGTGCGGTGAGTAACTTGAATCTGCACGTACATTTTGACAATAGGCCATGAGCTCAGGCGTTAATTTAATCAAATGCATTACAACAGTTTGTTAACGAAACTGTGTTTATGTGGACATTAATAATCATATTTTTTGCTATCATTCAGTATCCTATGTTTATATTGTAATGTCATGTAAATTATATACATTCTCAACAATCAAAATATATTTGAAACACCAAAATGCATAAACATGACGTTCATTTGTTATTTTCCCCATACATCTATATCAGCCTCTTAATAGGATTCATCCCGATGGACATGTGTAATTTGGAAAGTTCAACAAAGCTGATCCTTGATAATAGAGCAGACATCAGCCTGGATCTTAGGTAAGATTTCTCAGCATGGAATAACTAACTGTTGTGACTCCAAACTAGCAAGATCGTCTCACGCTCCAAGCACTTTTGACTCTCCACAACTTCTCTTTTTCTTCTTTCAGCCTTTTTTCTTGTGCTTCTCATGCTCCTTCTTCCAGCTGTTGCACTCACTTGGGATTGCTACATCTACAGTATCACCACTACCTTCTTCTGTAGCTTGTCGACCACTACAATGTCCGGTTGGTTGGCCATCATCGGTTTGTCAATCTGGATCTGGAAGTCCCACTGTCTTATGACACTCTCCCAAAACAGGGTCTCCCACATTGACTGTAGAACATCCAGCCCTTTTACAGCACAGAATATACAGACAGAATATTCTTGAACACTATTCCAAACCCCTTTGTTTATTGTGCACTTGTAGGCTTTGCCTGCCTGCATCTTACATCAGGCAGACAAAGCCTACATAGCATTATTTGCAGGGACGTCTCAGGGTCTTTGTGCAGCTGCATCTTGGGTCTTTTCTGGTGTGGTATACCCAGTCCTCAGTCCATATAGGGTTTCTTAATATTAGACACTTCATCCTGATGACTGGGAGGTCATATGTGTTGGTGGCTTGGATTTTGTTCTGACCGTTCAGCTGGCTCTTCAGAACCTGTTATATTTTGTAGGTACTTGGATGTGGCTCACTTTCTTGTGGCTTCTACAGCTGACTGTATGCACTACTCTCCAGTGAAAGCTGGACCTAGGCTTTCTTTTCAAATTGGCAGACACGGTTTCATGCGCATTTTATAACACCTAAAAAATAATATATGAAAGGGATTTAGAATCAAATTGTAAAAGCTAAGAAAGAGGATAAATCATCTTATGATGCATTTTAGCAGAAACAAAGTGATAGCACCCATTTAATTTTGTATTAAAGTTAGTGCAAGCCATAGTTCTGTAAACAAATAGATAATCAGTGTTTATAACAAAACTGCATTTTCTTTTGAAACCCGAAAGTTATGCACCGTAACTCATGTTCCCTGAAGGAAGGGAACGAGGTGCAACACATTGACTATGGGAATTGCGCCGCCGTGCGGTTCATCTGAAGTAATACATTCACACCTTTTAAGGCAGGTGGGCGTCAGCAATGAGGCCCTGCCCTCTTTGCATAAAAGGGACTGACGCCCCACCTTCATCCTCCAAGTGCACTTCACCAAGCTTAGGCATTGAAAGGGCAAATCTGTGTAGCAACTCGTTCCCTTCCTTCAGGGAACATGAGTTATGGTGCATAAAGGCCCCAGTATAGCTCTGCATTGGGCCGAACGCCGCTCGACGCCGTGCGAACGCCGCGGCACAAGCCTTTGAACGCGGGCATGAACGCGCCAAGCTCAAATTTTACGACCGCTTACGCGCACGCGTTGTCTCACAATAATCTGCCCGGCGCCGGACTGTTTTGTATGAGACACAAATGTATTAAATTCCCCTTCTTCATCCATGATCTGGACTTTTCTTTTGTTTTTTTTTGCCAAGAGTCAAGTGATCGCTTCCTCCTCTCCATGACTGAAATGATGAGAAATGAATGAATTTGTCACGAGCGAATTAAACTCGGGTTCAACGTGGCTGCGGGAGGCTCTAAATATTTCCTGGTGTTCTGGTGTGCTGGACCAGCGCTCCCTGTTTTTATTTTATTTTTTAGAACTTTTTATTAACATATAAACACAGAAAACCGCTGCGCAGCCAGTGCCTTTTTTCCCCCACCCGACCTGTCAATCAATTCAGTAGGCGTGTCAGCAAATGACCAATCAGCGACCTCAATTTGTCCCGTAGGTAAATGCTCCGCCCTGCTGCTGCTCAAATGACATCAAGAATTTGGGGCGAAAACGCTGGAGCCTCACGCTGAGCTATACTGTGTACTGCCTACGCGCAGCACGTGCATGTCGAGCGGCGTTCGACCCAACGCAGAGCTATACCGCGGGCTTAACTTTCAGTTCCCTTATCAGTCAGGTTCACTCAGTGCAACACATGACTATGGGAACATATTTCATTCACGTCCTGAAAATGCTCTGGAAATGCATGCTTTTGAGAACTTATGCCTTTAAACTGCAGGTGTTTTGGCTGTGTTCTTCTCTGTGGTAGAGAGAAAAGCCTGAGTGACATCACATGCTGTGACATCCAAACTGTAGTGTTTGCAAACGTGTTTGTAGACGTCCAGTTTGCAGCATCACATATGTCTGTCACTGGCACGCCCTTGAAAAGGGCCCATGAGGCTGCCAGGCCTCGAGTGGAATGAGCATGTAGCCCAGAGGGCACCTGCTGACCTTTGCTGCTGTACGCCCTTTTTATGGCCTCAGTCACCCAGTGTGAGAGACGCTGTTTTGACAGGGCTCTGCCAGCAGCTGGATTAGCAAAACACACAAACAGCTGGTTTGTTTTTCTCCAATTGACAGTTTTTTCAATGTAAGCATGCAGGGCCCTAACAGGGCAGAGTGCTATCAGCCTCCTCTGTCCCTCTGTTAGTACAGGGGGAGGAGGGAACGTTGACAGTTCAAAGTCCAGACTTCTTGGATTTAGAGTTGGAACCTTTGGAACATATGTAGGGTTTGGACGCAAGGTGACATTTGACCCGTCAGGGGCAAACCTGGTACACATTAGGTGCACAGATAAAGCGTGGACGTCACCCACACGTTTAGCTGAGCAAAGAGCTGAGAGCAGAGCATAAGATAGCAAATCTATCTTAACGCTGCAAATAGGCTCAAATGGAGGCTCACACAGAGCGTCAGGACTAACTGGAGGTCCCAATCTGAGGCCAGAGTCCTGCTGGGGGGCCTTTTTCTCAGTACGCCCCTCATGAAACATATCATGAGAGGGTGGGCACCGGGTGTTTTACCTCCCCAGCCTTCATGGTACGTTGAGATGGCTGACAGGAAGACCTTAATTGTGGAGAAGGAGCGGCCCTTCTCCAGCAGGTCTTGTAGAAAAGCGAGTAGCTGGACCAGGTCATAGGAATATGAGATAATATTCCTCTCTAGACACCAGGCCTCAAAAACACGCCATTTATGAGCGTAGAGGGTCTGAGTTGACTGGGCTCTCGCTCCCTGTATCGTGTTTATGACATTACCGGGGAGGCCGGAGGCCATCAGCCGGTTCCTCTCAGCGGCCAGGCCCAGAGAAGCCATAATTCTGGGCATGGGTGAAGGAGCTGCCCGTGGGCCTGAGTCAGCAGGTCCCTGTGGGGGGTGGGGGGGGGAGCTGCCATGGTGTCCCTGATAACAGTGAGATCACTTCTGGGAACCATAGTTTGTGTGGCCACCTGGGAGCTATGAGTATCAGGGAGGGAGCTCCCCTACGTACCCGTTCCAGCGTCGCCTTAATCAGGGAGACGGGAGGAAACACATAATATAGCACCCCTGCTAGCCAGTTGTGTGCCAGAGTGTCTGTTCCCAGCGGTGAGTTTGTTTCTCTTATCGAATGATACAGGGCGTAGTTAGTACTGCTGCTGCAGGCGAACAGATCTACGGATGCCCACCCGTATCGTGCCCAGATCTGGTCCAAGAAGCGCGGGATCAATCTCCACTCTGTGGAGAGCAGGGGCCCTCTGGAGATGGCATCTGCCCCATGGTTTAGCTTGCCCGGGATGTGTGTCGCTCTCAGTGACAATATTCAGGAGCCACACAACGTGAGCAGTTTGTGTGTCAAGCTGAGGAAGGGTTGGGACCTTGTCTCCCCTTCTCTGTTGATGAAGGACACTGTTGTCCTGTTGTCCGATTATATCAGGACATGTTGTTTTGTAATCAGCCCCTTCTTGTGAAAGTGTTTCATGGACAAAAACACAGCTTTCAGTTCCCGGAAATTGATTTGGAGCTTTGCCTCCTGCTGTTTCCAGACCCCTCGGGCATGCTGGTTTCTGCAGAAAGCTTCCCAACCTGTCTTTGAAGCATCTGTGGTGATCAGTACTCGAGACAGCACTTGTCCCAGTGGGATGCCCGTTTTGAACACTGAAGGGGCCCTCCAGGGTTCCAGAGCAATCGTGCACTCTGGGCTGATCAGTATCCCCCCTGCCCTCCTGAGGGAGGCAGGATACATTTGTTTGTTCAGCCATATCTGCAGGGGGCACATTTTTAATAAGGCCTGAGGCACGTAGACAATGGCTGCTGCCAAGCGGCCCAAGAGACGCTGACACAGTTTCATCGACACCCTCTGGCCCAGCTGAAAATGTGCCAGGTAGAGGTGGATGGATGAAATCCGAGCCTCTGAGAGCCATGCTCTGTACAGAATGGAGTTAACCTGTACGCCCAGAAATACGGTAATCTGGGATGGAGTCAGATTGCTCTTCTGCAGGTTTATTACAAAACCAAGAGCTTCCAAGTGAGTCATCACCATCTGTGAGTGCTTCTGCGCCTGGTCTCTGTCGCTCCAGAGGATCAAAAGATCGTTCAGATCATTCAGAACTCTGACCCCTTGACCCCTCAGTGGGGTTAAGGCTACATCCAGACATTTTGTAAAAGTTTGTGGTGCAGTTTTTAGGCCGAAAGGCATGGCCAGAAATTCGAATGCTTTTCCTTAGAAGGCAAAACGGATATATTTCCTGTGTCGTGCTAGGATGCTCACGTGGAAAAAGGTGTCTTTCAAATCGACGCTGCAGGAGTAATCTCCCGGTCTCACCGACTGGATTACCTGCCTCAGAGTGAGGATCCTGAATTTGTACGTTTTTATCCTTCTGTTCAGGCTCCTGAGATCCAGTATAGACCTCAAGCTCTGGTCTCGTTTTGGCACAAGGAAGTAATTGCTGTAGTGACCTTTGTGTACACTGTGTTCTGGAACAACGTTTATTACTCCTTTCTGAAGCATTGTAGTGATTTCTTCCTGTAGGACGTGTGCACAGTTTGGGTTTACGTTTGACAGCAGCACCCCCGTGAAAGGAGGTGGTTGCTTGTGGAACTGTAGCCGGAGACCCTGACTGACGATTGACATTACCCACGTGTTTGGATGACACGTCCTCCAGGCCTGAGCGTGTGCTCTGAGCCTGTGGGGCATGTGTATTCTGGGTTGTTTTTGTGTCGAGGGTGCAGGGGGAGGAGAAGTGACCCCCACCCGAACACCTTTCGATGAGCTGACCTGTCCACCGGCAGTCGCCGGGAAGTCTACGTGTGGCAGACAGTCACCTGACGACCCACTGAGGCTCATTGTATTGCCTGACACCTTGTGTTTCACGAGGGAGGAGGGGAAATTCCCTTCTCCCTTTATCAAGACTGTTTTCATAAAAATGGTGCTGTGTTTTTTTTTTTGAGTCAAGACACAGGGCAGGATGTGCTTTTGAGACTTTATTCTCGTGTTTTAAAGGACAAATCGTCTTTTTTACACACACAGCAGAAACATGTCTTTTTTGCACACAAATGTCACCAGCTTTTTGCTGTATTTAACACATAAAGTCTGGGTTAAAGAGTCTGGGTTCTCGTACCCCATGGGCGGGCGAACACGTAAAGTCTGGATTTAAAAGTCTGGGTTCCCATACCTCGTAGGCGAGCGAACCTGTAAAGCTGCGAAGTGGTCCTGTTTTGTCAGGCCAACTTCTGCATTCGGTCACTGTTCGTCGAGGAAGATCTCGGCGGGACCACCTGGCGAGGAACGAACCTGTTCCTGGCCCATGCCGGGCCAGCCTGAGGCGATCCTGTTGCGGGTCTTGGCCATTGCTCTCCGTCGAACGCTGGCCTTTTTTGTGGAGGACAGCGTGTGGCTGAGCGGTGTCGATGCTGCACGGCTCTGCTCCTACTGGCCTCTCTGGGAGGGGGGGGCGAAAGCTTTTCTCGGCATCCCCTCGCGCAGGGCTTCGGCCTGTTTTCGTCTTTGCTCCAACCTGCTCTGGATGTGTTCAAGAGCCCTTCTGAAGAGCCCTGTGGGCTCGATCGGGTGGTGAATGAACGGGAGCCGCTGGCTCTCCAGCAGGTCCGTCAATGTCAGCCACAAATGGCGCTGGGCGATGACCACTTCAGCCATGCATCTCCCCTGAGCGATGGCCGCCGCCCCCATCATCCTGAGGACAAAGTCTGTGGCCCTGCGGGCTTCCTCCAGAATTTCTGCCGTGCTCTTTTTGTTCGTCATAGCCTGGAGCTCCTGCAGCTTCTCCGCCAAGTAGGCTTGCATCATGTCCGAGGCATTCATGGCGCGGACCGCGAGGCCCTGAGCTCGGTAACACTTCTCGAGCTGGGAGACTGAGGCGCGGTAGGCCTTGTTGGGCTAAGTGGGCTGCCAGGGTGGGGCTAAGTGGGCTGCCAGGGTGTCCTCCATCTGCGGGATGGTGGCTATACCTGCTACCTCCATGCCGGCGACGTCGAGGAACTGCGAGAGAGGCAGGAGCATGGGAGCTCTGGGTTCGGCCCATGTGCGAGTCAGCTCCGTCAGGAAATCTGGAAAAATCGGCATCCTGTGCCTCGTGGCAGACTGCTGCTTCACGAAGAAGTAGTTCACCCATGGCCTTGACAACGATGTCCATTCGATGCTTCCTCACGGCCTCAAGCATCTGGCTGCAGTGAGGGCAGGACTCTAGGGATTCCAGCACTGTCTTAGCGTGCAACATCCCCAGGCAGACGGGACAGGCCTCGTGGGTGTCCGTCGCCGAAAGGGAGTAGCCGCAGCCGCTGGGGCAGGCTCGGGAGCTGGGGCTCCCTGGTCTGTTGGTCTTCTTAGAATTTTTGGATTTTCGCTTTCCCTTCTCTGGAGCCATGGCTGAGAAGAGTCGAGCTCGTTAGCTGCAGCTAACGTGGTCCAAAGACGTCCTCTCGTCAAGTCGCTCTTGTTGGCTAGCCTGCTAATCTCCGTTAGCCAGGTAGCTAGTGACACAGTTAGTGCCGTCGAGCGAAGCTGCGAAAAGAGAAGGAAAAAACCTTGAGGTTAAGTAAGAGGGACTGGGCTAGCTTTCGCTAAACCAGCAGTACGAAGGAAATGTCTCTGTGCACTCAGGGTAGGGAGCGAGCTCACCTCCAGTCGAGCAATGCAGTCACAGAGAGAGTCCAACGAAGTTCAGGTGCAAGCGAGGTGAAGGGCATAAAGAGGATGAAGGTGGGGCGTCAGTCCCTTTTATGCAAAGAGGGCGGGGCCTCATTGCTGATGCCCACCTGCCTTAAAAGGTGTGAATGTATTACTTCAGGTGAACTGTGCGGCGGCGCAATTCCCATAGTCAATGTGTTGCACTGAGTGAACCTGACTGATAAGGGAACTGTTGTTTTTCAATTCTGCAAACAAATAAATTATATCTTAACAATGTCCCGGGGTGACTTGATATCTCTGGGACATTTAAGATGGATCATCACACCTTGGAAATGTGAACTGTAATTGAATAATCAGTCATTTGAAATGTTTTAGAAGAAATTCACGCAAAATCAATCAAGTGGTTTGTGTTGTATTAGTGTTCTTGGAAAATAAAACCACGCTTCTGTGATGGTAGTAACACTTCAAACGTATAATGGACGTTTGAAACAAAATGTACTGCCTTCAATTTGAGATTTCTTTTAGAGATATCTGAGCATTTCCCCAGAAGTTTTGCAAAACTAGAATCTGTGCACTTTATAAAATGCACGAGAAGTACAATAGACAAATTTTGGAAGACTTTGGTTTTTTTCAGAACATGTTTAATCATTAATTTATTTTTATTTTTATTTAAGGTCTCGTCATAAAGTGCAAACATGCACATCTTGGAGAGCTCCCATCATTTGGGAAGGAATGTTTGACCCTCAACATTACGACCAAATCCACAGAACAGAAGGATCCTCTGTCGCTTTGACAGTATTCGCAGTAGGCAGGTCTGTTTTCACATGATTACTTCAGAAATGTCTAAACACATCCTGGTCTTCCAGCTGTCATAAATTAAGTTTGGTTAAGTAAAATTGGATAATACAATTTTGTTCTGTTGTCTCCACCTCAAAGGTATTTGGAAGCCTACCTTGAGACCTTCCTGAAGTCATCAGAGCATTACTTCATGTTGGGTCTACCTGTGTCATACTACGTGTTTACAGACAGGCCTGAGAACGTGCCCAACATCGAGCTCGGCCCACGACGACACCTGAAAGTAATCAAAGTGGAAAAGTACACCAGGTGGCAGGACATCTCTATGATGCGAATGAAGATAATATCAGATACTATAGAGTCAGATATTCGCCACCACTACACGCACATTTTCTGTTTTGATGTCGATCAAGTGTTTACTTGGAGATTTGGCCCCGAGGCGCTCGGAGATTCTGTCGCTCTGCTTCATGCTTATTACTATCACCTTCCAAAGAGGATGTTTACCTACGATCGCAACCCAAAGTCCAAGGCGTACATGGAAACAGGAGATTTTTACTATCATGCTGCTGTCTTTGGAGGCACTTGGGAGAACGTAAAGTCCTTGACTGACTCCTGCTACAACGACATCATGGAGGACAAACAAAATAACGTGGAGGCTCTGTGGCATGATGAGAGTCATCTAAACAAATACTTTTGGCTACACAAACCAAGCAGGATTCTTTCTCCAGAGTACTGCTGGGACAACAGGATCGGATACAGAAGTGACATACAGGTCTTCAGACTGATCTGGGCACCAAAACACTACGATAAACTGCGCACATTCTAGGGTATGCTGGGATCGTATGTGGAGAACTGTGCAAAATTATTTGTTTGAATAATATGGAAATCTAAAGATGCTCTTTTGCCCATTTTTTGTGCTTCACAAATCATTTAAGTTCATAAAAAGAAATGGAGTAATCGTCTTGCTCCCTAAGTTAAAAATGACGTAAAATTATTAATCTGTCCATCCATTCCTTTTTGTTCACTTGCTTTTTCCTTTCTGGGTCACAGCAAACTGATGTCTACCTCCAGCAGTCACTAGGCAGGTAACAACCTGGCAGGTTGCAAAGCCATCACAGGGTCACATACAAACAACTGTACCGGTGTATTGTTGACTATTCTCTCTTAACAGGACAGAGTATAGTGTCTTGTTGGCAAGCACTGAAATGTAGATTGCCCAAGTTCAGCCGTAGAGACTGAATGAGAAGATTGGTCACCCAGAGGAAGCTTGAGCCACTACTGAAAGAAAATGGTAAAGGGTCAGCTATTCAAATTTTAAGCTCAACAGAGTCTGAAAAGATCTTTACAGAATGTTTCATTCATCCAGTCAAATGGCACTTTTTTATATTCTCACTCATATGCACATTAAGCATATCAATGGGCAATGGGAATCTTGCTCAAGGACATACTGGAACACTGCAGAGGCTGGGAATTAAATCTTTAAACTTTGATAAATGGATGTCCATCCTATCCACTGTGCCATGCGCAGAAGTTATCTGAGGTGGCTTATGCTCCAATTAAGGTCTCTCCTGGCCGGCTTCCTTTGGAGGCTTTTGTCCTGGTGCAAGGAGATCCTGGAGAAAACCAAGAACGCACAAAAGAAACCGTTTCTTCTGGTCTTGGATTGTTTCTTCAGGTTGAGGTCCTGAAGAACACAGCTGGGGGGAAAGGTACGAGTTTCTTCCTCCTTGAAACATCTTAGATGCAGCATGTTGGAGCAAATGAACGGAAGGATGAATAGATGATCAAATACAACTTGTTAATTCTCTAATTATTTGTGCTGTTCATATTTTTGCTTTATTGTTCTTTTGGAGTGGTAGCCCAACTGAAAGTCCACATGCCCTCGGGGACGGAAATGTCTGTCTGGTTAAATGCATTTTTGATTTTTTTTTTTGTGTTAAATGTATCTTGCCTAAAGTAGACAGCAGTAAGAATAATCAGTTTAGAGAATCATGGGAAAAGGGTCGACAAGTTGGAACCTATTGCAGAGTGGATTTTAGTCATGTAAAACAACTAAATGAATGAACGTCTATTATACAGATTTTAAGACAAAGTTATTTTGCGTAGTTTCATCTTGTGGACTGGGTATGCTTCTTGTGATCCATTTCACATTGAACTTTTCTGCCAGCTGTACAAGCATGCAAACATCTCTACTTGTGACAAGATTACTCCTAAATCACAATAAAAATGGGTTGTAAGCCTCAGCGACTACCATGATGCACTGCAAACCAAACCAGGATGAAAAAAACTCCATCTCTTTTGCAGTTTTTTTCAGCTAACACAATTCATAAATGATGCCTGGTTTAAAATATGCTGCTGTGAATTGAATTTTTTTTTTAAAGTTGATATGCAATACCGGTATGCATATTTTTTTTTTTATTTCAGACCATCGAAAAAGGTAAAATTAGATGTTCGTGAGCTTTTTGTCCCTCCTGGCCATTATTTATGACTAAAGTAGCTGCAGAAATTGAAGACACTGAAACAGGGACCTTTGAAAATGAGTTTGTTTTGTGAAACAACAAATTCTTTCTTGGAAACCTTTTATTCATCGTGACTTCAACACTGACGTCATTTCAGTGATACATGTTTAAAGTTTTCAAACAATGACCTATAAAATTTTTAATTTTGACACAAACTACATGTTGTACGATT
Source organism: Garcialebias charrua (assembly GCA_038048925.1). Taxonomy (NCBI): domain Eukaryota; kingdom Metazoa; phylum Chordata; class Actinopteri; order Cyprinodontiformes; family Rivulidae; genus Garcialebias; species Garcialebias charrua. The sequence goes on from JBBPBX010091209.1 coordinate 11,485, forward strand.
GTTAAAGATTGACGATGATTAACTTGACAACTTCATTTACTAGAGACAAACTTTTGTTTTGTAACATGGTGTTCCACCGAGGCAGCTATTTATTAAAAAACAACTTTTTTTTGCTTTAATAAAAATTATAATGTTTTCTAAAATCTTTGCTGTTTTTTTTTAATTGTACTTGAAAGCTGGAAGACAGTAACAGACTGAGCTGAAGTATCACCGACAGCCTTTTCAAACACTGTGAAACTAAGCTACTGATTAAGGAAATAAGGAAACACATTTTTTTAAAGTACTGTTTTGTAATACATGAACTAGTGTTCTCAGATTTAAATATTTTATGAAAACAAATCCTCATGTTTTTTGTATTTTCCATAGTTACAAAATAGCACTAGCTGCTGCCGTGGGTGTTTGAATTCATTTCCGTACTGGATTTTGCTTGCTCTGTTCTGGACATTTTCCAAACGTTTTAGTTGCAAGTCTTGTTTGATTTAGTTATTTTAAATTATGCAAACATAACTTGGTCATTTCTGCTGAAAGTAGTCCTAAATAAGAGAATCTGCTACACGTGATAAATAGATTGGGCAATAAATAGCAAGTGATTTCAGGGCAAAAGAAGCATTTTAAATTCAGCTAACCATTTTTTTTAAAACTTTAATTCAAATGTTTATTTGTCACAGGTTATCAAGGTCAAGAGTATGAAATGTTCAGGATGAGAAGAACCAATGTGACTCGCTAAAAACAACGAACAAACAAGCAATACTAAAGCATGCAATAAAGTACCAAAAAGTGAGAAAGTAAATATAATATTTACAAGGTCCAACAGAAGGTCCAAAAAGAAAAAAAGTAAACAAAACATGGTAGAATATAACAGTGCAAGTATGATGACTTTATATGAATGAGTATTTAACAGGTATTAATATAGGCTAAAATGGGCATTGTATTTATTGCACATAACTAACAGGTTGTGTGACAGGTTAATGCACAGCATTGAGATTAATTGAATTATGATGGTAAGGTGACATGCATGATACAGCCACACAATACAGCAGCAATAGACATATTAGGTGTCACAGATGTGGCTTGGTGCAATGTTATTTTCAACTGTATATTGAAATATGTACAAGTATTATACAGCATTCTGTCAGTTTGATCTTCATAAAATGTGACACCAATCTCATAAAACTGCAAAAAAGGGTTTCATTTAAAATATCCAGTTTTAAGTGATAGGTGGGAATCCCATCAATCCATCCATCCATTAGCTTCCGCTTGTTCCGAAGGTGGGAATTAATAAATAAAAGTCGGAAGGTTTTTGTTGTTGTTGTTGTTGTTGTTGTTGTTGTTGTTGTTGTTGTTGTTGTTGTTGTTGTTGTTGTTGTTGTTGTTCTTTGAAACAGCCCTGCTGCAGAGGAGCGTACATCAGAGTTTTTAATTCCTACTACCAAGGATTCATGTGTTTTTTGTTTTTTTACTGCACATAGTTCTTTAAATTCAAACACTTTATTTGTGTTTTGTGTTTTGAATTTCTTAAAATGTGTTTTATTAGAGACATACAGTAAAGTTCCACTCAGGAAACTTAATAATAATAATGGTATAGATAATAATTGATCTTTGTGCTACTAATAAATTAGAGTATGGTTTAAATGTTTTGGAACAGATTAATGTAAGAGTATCTTTGCACTGAAACCTTTCAATGCTGAGCTCTCTGGTGAGAATGGTTATGGTGTGTTTGTGGCATTCTGTAATTTAATATAGTGAATATGTGTTTTAGCCCAACTTGGCTTGTTTTCCTGTCTGGGTGTTGTGGTACAAATCCAAAGTGTGAGATTCGTGCAAAGTAAAACTAGAAAATTGCATTTCCTGAGAAAATGCAGTGTGAATGCTTAATGCTGAAGAACTTGCTGACAACAGCTGAAATTAGCTAAAAACATGCTGAAATGTAGCTGAAATGGAAGAACATTTAAGCAGAAATTAGCACAAAAATGAGGAGATTAACAAAAAAAAAAGGCTGAAATTAGCACAAAAAATACTTGAAAGTATCTGAAAAGGCAGAAAGAAGCTTAAACCACCAGAAGAAAGTGGAAAGAGCTGAAATAAGCTAAACATTGTGGTGAAAAAGCAAAATTTAGCACAAACAGCTAAAAATAGCTGAAATAGCAGAAAAAATAAAACTAGCAGAAAAAATGAAAAAGCAAAATAAGCTGCCCTTAGCAAAATGAAGTATATTTAAGTATACTTTAAGTATACTAATTTTGAACTAAAATTTAAAGAGTATACTTCCAGTATACTTTTATGTACTTATCTCAGGTATACTTAAAACAAAGTGTACTACGAGTATACTTATTTTAAACCTAAAATAAGGCAGTGCACTTTAAGTTTACTTTTTATAAACTACATTAGATATACTTAAGATTAGTATAGGGAAGTATACCTAAAAGTATAAAAAAAGTTTCAAAACTACCGGTAATTAAAATACTTTATACTATAATTCTAAAGTTTATACT
>JBBPBX010091210.1:0-13976 GCA_038048925.1 Garcialebias charrua
ATACATTCATCCATTCATAGATCTTGTCTCCATCCATACACTCATACATATGACTTGTATCCATCCATCCTTTCATCCATGCACCATGCATCCATCCATCCAGTATCCATCCGTTCAGCCATCTATACCAGTGTTTTCCTGGAGCTGGTGGCAAACTCCAACAGTCAGTATAGCACTATAGACGAGAAACATTACCAGAGCACTTATCCATTTTATGAAGAGATATTATTACCTAGTTTCTTCATCATAGAAACAATTTAACTGTTTATATTTGAACATTTAATTACTTTCTTTACAACTTCTTCAACCCTGCATGTTTCATGTACTTAGAAAAAAATAGTTTGTTTTGAGTCCATCTACAGGTAGTACCTGTAATAGAATGCAACTGGTTGGTGAACAGCATCTCAAATGTGTCTTAAACCCATCTATTTTTAGTCATTAGTGTCTGAAATAGAGTTGTCTATAATCCATGCCTGTGATGAATAATAATTATTAGAAACTGGTCCAAATATGACTCTTTATTTTATTTTATTTTTAAAGCAGACAGGGGGGGTTGGTTGCCAAAATGGGTACGCCAGTCGATGCCAGGAAGATGGGCTACAAAATATGGTAAATGGCCTGGGACACACTTTGACAAGCCATCCACACAAAAATAAACTTTGACTTTTAAAATTATGGAAGTAGCAACACAACTTGCTGATCACTTTGTTGCAAACACTCTTACATTTCTCACTTCCTGTTTCGACATCCTGACTGCGCTGTCGACGGTGGCTGGGATAATATGCAGGTAGTACAAACACCCTTTCACATTATCATAAAATCACACAAATACATACATACACAGTCTTTCAACCCAAACTCCCTTCTCTCAGAAGACAAGAGTACATCTTTAGATTCTAAACATCCCATTTGGATGCATCTTCTTCTCTTCTTGCTGTTTGCCTCTCTGAGGCACTCCTTTCTCCTGATGTTTAATTCATCATGCTTTTCCATCATCCTTCCACCTCTCTCCACAGCTCTGTCAGGTAACAAACAATGAGTTTTTGATGTGAATAATTTAATGCGTGTACTGCAAATGCCGGCACTTGGCATTACCCATACAGCACACTCGGCTGTCATTAAGACACCTGATTTCCCCAAAGATTCCTCTCCCTGCCTCGCAGATGAAAAGGTAACACACGTGTCGAAAATTCTCCCCCTTTTTAAATCTGGGAAGGAAGAGTATATTTTTAGACAGGCTAAATGAGACAATGACAGCAGTAAGCAGTGAAAGGAAAGAGCAGAGAAAGAAAGAAAGCAAAGGGGAGAAGAAAATGAAGAAGAGGGTTAGAGGAAGCGTGCAACTATTTCCTTCTACATGATACCCCCCCCCCTTTCCTCCCTCTCTCATTATATGTTGCAGCATCAAATGCTAACACTGCTTTCAAGAGTCAGCAAAAGCACTGATTCAATATTTCCTCTGCCAAGTTGCTGTGATCCTGAAACTCCTCTCTGGCTGGATGGAGACAAACGGAAAGAAAATGGCGGTGGCAGCATCAAACACAAACGTGTTGTGGATAATAACAGACAGCCGCCCTCGACTCATAATCCCTCCCGTTCCTCCTTTCTTCTCACCAATGCATCCCTCTTTTTCCTAAACCGCTCAACATGATACAAGCCATGACCCCATGAATACATTATAGAGACCTCAAATGCCAAACAATTACCGTATTTTCCGCTCTATAAGTCGCACCTTTCTGTCTAATTTGCATGCCCTGCGACTGATAGAGAGGTGAGACTTGTTTATGGATTTTTTCCCATATTTTAGACCAATTTTTGGCTCAGATATGACCATTTTTCATTTTGGCAAAAATGGTGCAGTACCACTTTTGTCCGCTAGGGTACACCGACTGTTCCCCCCTCATGTGTCCGACGGCAGCCTCCTCTAGTCGGACACACTCTGCCTGGCCTCCTCATCTGGAGGTAAGAACTATGAAACCACAGGACAGATTTTGTTGAAACTTACAGAAAGTAATTACTGGGTGGACATTTACAAACTGTTAGCTGTAGGAGATTTTTGAGCTAAAATTTGAAGTGCTAGCAACGTAGATGTGTAGCGGTTAGCTTTGTATTTTTAATGGGTACTACAGTATTTTGCAAATATCTCATGAACCACAGGACAGATTTCGTTCAAACTTACAGAAAGTAATTACTGGGTAGACATTTACAAACTATTAGCTGTATGAGATGTTTGAGCTAAAATTCAATTTATTTATAATTTATTTTCACAGCGCAGATGACCGTTTGGAAGACATCAAAGCGAAACAATTTAAATCCGGCAGATTTGACCATTACGTGAATTTCTTAAGGAACGGTTAAGCTCAGAAACACCTTTGCTATAACGTCAGCAAAAAATATATACTGTATATTTTTAAGTGTTTATCTTGCTAAATTTTAAAGAAAATGCTACGGTCCCACCCCTGTGGGTGCACTAGCAAAACTACTTTTTAAATCCAGCTGATTTGACAATTACAAGCATTTATTAAGAAAAAGTTCAGCTAAGACACATATTTTCTATAATTTTCAGCAAACAAATAATTGTTTTTACCGTGTTAATCTTGTTAAAGTCCTTCTGCGTGGCAGCCGTTTCCATCAGAGCTAACCACCGGTCCACATTTCGGGTTGTCAGCGGTGACGCATAACATACGCGACGCGTCAGCAGTGATGCATAATAGATGCGACTTAAATAGAGGTGCAACATGTTTATGGATTTTTCCAATTTATTGCCAATAATTGGACAATGCGACTTATAGAGAGGTGCGGCTTATAGAGTGGAAAATAGGGTAATGGCTCAGATCCTCCTTAATTTTGACTACACTCATCATGGGTATAAATGATTTTCATATATGTTAAAGAATAATTAAATAAATGAGAAAAAGGGACAATGGCAATAGTATAGAAACAGCAGTGGTATATGAATTACAGTGACAGGCCCAATACAGGCTCATCTATCGTGTTCGTCCTTCTCTGGAGCCATTCTGCAGACAGACAATCAGCGCACACTGGAACTGGTGAATGAAGATCACCTCCAGTGGCAGCAGGGTCCGCCGTTTCATTAAAAGGGATTAAAAAAAGGTGGAGATATTGTGGGTGGGAGCGTTGAGAGAGGGGACTGAAGCGAAGGTGAACTGACGAGGTTGGGTGGGGGTTGACGGAGATCTGGGCAGATATGAAGGCAAAAAGCAGTAGTTTTTTTTAAAAAAATATGAAGGACAAGGATGGAGACCGGGATATATTCCAGAAGAAGTGAAGGAAAATGGGGGGGAAACAAAGCGAAAGACGTGGTCTGATATGAAAAGATGAAGGTGCAAGGTGATGTGACTATAACACCGTGTGGCTGTGTGATGTGGAGAGCAAAGAGAAAGGAAATAAAGAGGCTGCGATGCAGTGAAGGTGGATATAGTATTAATAAGCCATTGTGGGGATAATTGAGGAAATGGGAGGGGGGACTCTGAAAGCCTTTCTAAAACCAACCCTGCCTTCAATCTTTGATTCACTTTCATCACCTCCAGTGTGGTCATGTTGATTGTGTGAAATCCACAGGAGGGCCTTCAATTATTGCATCTCGTCTGTGAACTCGATGCATGTGCACACATACACAAAGCTACTGGCACACACACACATGAAGGAAAATACGTAGAGAAACACTTGGATAGCTGGCGTGCACACTTGTAAAATGCACACACTTATTTCTCCTTCACCCACACACACACATTAGGAAGATCCCTTGATGTTGTCCAAATGAACTGGGAGGAAGAAGAAGGGAGCAGATACACAATAGACTGGAGGAAAAAAGCAGCCGAGATGAAGACGAGTGTTGATTATTCTCTTTGTCTATTTTGTCATTAGCAGATGGGAGCCCGATAATGCACTGGGTAGTTAATGGAGGTCATACAATGGAAAATAATAAGAAAAAAAATCCTATACTTAATGTCTTTGTGAATAGACTGGAGACTTTACACATATTTGAGTCTGTGTTGGACACCCCGTGCACACAAAAACACTCACAAGGGCCAGCACACTGCAGCTGATGAAATATAGTTTCTCTATAATGCATAGCACTTGGTTGTTGAGTACGGACCATAAAATTACAAGGAAAAAACAGTATTTTAAGGCCTTAATTTAGTAAATCACTGCTGTAATTACGTGAATCCTCCATTTAAACAAATGTGTCAGTAATGAAAGGCCACCGTGGATCTTTTATACCCACCCCCTAACTCAAGGCTCATTCTTGATGTTGGACAACCATAAACCCTCTTTAAACGAAACCTTTATTTCCCCTGTTGCTCCCTGAGAGTGTGAAGTGTGTGTGTCACCATTAGTGCATTCAAATGTGTGTAGCTGGGTGTGTACACATCGAGTTGTGTGAATGTGAAACTTGATGTTTTTGTGCGCGGTTGTGTCGTTCTCGTTGCAGTAATTAAAACCGAAGTTCAGCTGAGTCCCAATCACAAAAGCAGCCAGTGGGAATATTTTTAATTATTTCTGTCCTTTCGATCTCGATCACTCGTACATGTGAGATTACTGACAGCAACCAGAGATGAACTGACAGTGGGGTGTATTTGCACATGATTACTGTTTGTCCAAGTTGACAGAAAATGACTCTCGCTCTAAAAAACACGAGTGTGATTGATAATGTGCCAGCTCGCGTTTCAAGCTTTTAAATCAAAAATGATTCTGCCACGCCGTCGTTCTCATTTGCAATCAAACCGCACGTTTACAGATTTCCTCACGGCACGGTCGTTCTTTAAAACTTTTAAAAGTGATGAAAATCAGGTTTTGCATTTTGATACATGTTAAACAATGCATGCACGTGGCACATGCTGCTACAGGTGCATCTTAAAAAATAAGAATATCGTGGAGAATGTTTAATGTTTATGTCGGATATTTCATAAAGTGAAAATCCATCCATTATCTTTTACCCACTTCTTCTTTTTTTTTAAGGTGGCGGGGGGTCACTGGTGTCCATGTCCAGCTATGACTGTGTGAGAGGCGGGGGACACCCTGGACTGGTCTCCAGTCCATCACAGGGACAGATAGAGACAAACGACACATTTCCTCTTTCACTCTCACCTAGGGGCAGTTTAGTTACCAGTTAGCCTAACATGCACGTTTTTGGTCTCGCTGAGAGGCAACAGCTCTACCCACTGCACCACCATGTTACAAAGTGAAAATCATTATATATATATATTCGTTACACATACAGGTACTCCCCGACATACGAACGAGTTCCGTTCCTACGCCCGTTTGTATGTCGAAAATGACGTAAGTCGGAAAACACATTGGTCGCCACTTATACACGTACATGTACGGTACTGTACAGTTACCAAGCACTTCGCCTATCCTAACACAGTACCCTACATAATTATCAAAAAACACATACAGTACATTTGGAGCCATAATGAAGGAAAAAAAGAGTTAATTTCTTACTGGGAGCTGGTGAATTCTTCCTCCGTCTGTTAGCATGTTAGCTCGTTGCACGTCCGAGCTCTGCAGCTTCCTGCAGCTTCACGCGGTCCAAACTGTTTACAGTAAGGCCTGTTAGCATGTTAGCTCCATACATTTGGAGCCATAATGAAGGGAAAAAAGAGTTAATAACTTACTGGGAGCTGGTGAAGCTGTTTCTCTGCGTGTTAGCATGTTAGCTCGGGGTCCCGGCAACATCCGAGACCTCAAAGCTGTTTCTCTGCATGTTAGCATGTTAGCTCCGTGTACCGGCAATATCCGAGGCCTCAAAGCTGTTTCTCTGCATGTTAGCATGTTAGCTCCGTGTACCGGCAACACCCGAGGCCTCAAAGCCTTTCCTCCGCATCTTAGCATGTTAGCTCGTTGTAACACCAACATCTGAGGCAGCCAGGCGGAGCAATGAGGCGAGCTCCCGGCCGTAGCAGGCCTCTCTGCCGCCCGTCGGCTCCGTGCCCCCGGTGGGGCCGGCTGATGGCAGGGACAGTAATTTATCCGAGCAAAGCAACCTCTGATTGGACACACAGTCGGTCCAAAGCTGGCTGTCGAATCCGGAGCTAACCAAAGCTAACCGAAAACTACCGAACACTGCCGAAAAACGCAGAACACTGCCGAAAAACTGCCGGACACTGCCGGAAACTGGGTAATCGGCTTCAAAATAATAATAATAATAATAATAATAATAATAATAATACTTTATTTATAAAGCCATTTAAAACAACCACAGCTGCAACAAAGTGCTGTACACATTAAATAAAGAACTTTTAAACACATAAAATAAGATAAAAAAAACAACTATTTTTTAATGAGATGCGTGACGTAACCCCAAATCGACATAAGTCGTGACCGCCGTAAGTCGAGGACTACCTGTATAGTAAAATCTTCCCAATTCTTTATTTATTATATTTTGATGATTATGGCAGCACGGTGGTGCAATTGATAGAGCTGCCGCCTCTAAGCAAGCAGGTCGCCTTGGTTCAAATCCCGGCCGGGGGTCTTGTTTGCATGTTCTCTCTGTGCTGCACGGATTTTCTCCGTGTACTCCGGTTTCCTCCCACAAACCAAAAATGTGTGATTGGTAAATCTAAATTGTTCCTATAGGTGAGAGTGAGAGAGTGAATGGTTGTTTGTCTCTATGTGTCCCTGTGACTGGAGACCTGTCCAGGGTGTCCCCCACCTCTTGTACAGTGATGGCTGGACATGGGCACCAGTGCATCCCGCGACCCGAAAAGAAAGATGCGAGTAATAATAATGGATGGATGGCTTACAAATAATGAAAACCATCTGCTTGTATGTAATATAAGTTTCACTTTCTGAAATGATTGGAATTATTTATTTTTCACAATACTGTATTGTTATTTTTGGAGATGCACCTGTATTAATCAAAAAAAATAATTAAACAAATCACATGAAACATGTTTAATGTGCACTTGAGGACAACAAAGCACTTAGAACCAGTCATCTTGTCTCGGTTGATTTATAGAGCAGCATATTAAAAAACAAGGCTATTCATTAGTATGTAAACTAGTGTCCTGTCATTACATGGGGTCGGGGTTTACGAGTCAAGGTGGCCAGCGTGGTGGTGGTGGTGGGGGGGTGACAGAGTTTAAACTGCCAAGTTGAGGCGGAATTGAGTTCAGCATTAGCATTTTATATGCACGTTCATATGAGTCTGTGCATTTTGGCATGTGTCAAAGGTTGGGTGTGTGCACGGTTTGGGCTCGAAAGTGTTTGTTTTAAGGATTTACACAAATGTGTGTGAGCTCATTTGCATTCATCCTTCTGCGTGTGTCTCTCTGAGGTCTCCAGGTCCCCGGAGTGATTAAAGAGAATAAATATGCTTGATTACAAATGTCCTTCCTCCTCATCAAGTCTCGTAATGTATGCAGTTTAATTGAGCGTCACAAGTAAAGTGAGAGTTATGGAATGAACAGACAGGCCAAAACCTCAGAGCCAGAGGAGGGTGGGAGGGCAAGAAAGAGGAAACAAGAAGGCAAGAGACAGCAATATCCTTCATTTAAAAAGAAAAAATAATAATTGTGACACACAATCTTGATACTGGTATCTAAATTAACTTTATAATGCATTATTGCTAGAGGCATCAGTAATATCAACACCTATATACATAAATTTATTCAGATGAGATTACAAGGAATTAATCATTTTACTTTATTTATCTTTTTTGCACCTGCATATCATATCATCTCATGTGAATTATTTAAATCACTTTGAATTTATGAAAGTTGCAACATAGTTATACCAATTTAAAACTCATCACTGCCCTTTTTCATTAAATTTGTAGTGGAACGTAAGAGGCACGTTGTTCGAACGACATATTCAAATTGTAAATATTTTAATGTTGTACGGCAGTTTTCTTTTGATAAAATAGTTGACATCTGAAGATATGAATAAAGCAAACAAATAAATAAAATAATAAAGTATTTAATTAAAACAATACAATTTGGAAGCTCCAGTCAATTAAAACATTTGAATTAAAAAATAAAACACAAAACATGTTTTTTTAGGAAGCTGTAGTACTATGGTAAACTAATATTTCAACAATTAATGATAAAGTGTAAAAAAAAAACTGCAAACTGACAGCAAATTCATAAAAATGATTATTTGCATAAAACTATAGATGGGAAAAATATATAATTCAAAAATTAACTAAAAACAAGAACTTTATGAGTAAGAATGTTTAAATAATTAAGCAGTAATTAACTGTACCTAAGGTGCAACAAAGATGTCTTTGAGGTAACGTGTTCCTTAAACATAGGAGCTGCACAATATATTTGTATAACGATGACTTTACGCATTCCTTTAGATTAAAAAATAGGCAATACAGTTTCTGACAGTGTGAGTTTGTTTTGACCTGTTAAATCTTAGACCACGATTCTTACACAATAATAATAATAATAATAATAATAATAATAATAATAATAATAATAATAATGTCCTTTTTTGTCATCTGTGTATGTTTCCCATACACAGACGAAATTTGTCTCTGCATTTAACCCAACCACCACCAGGTGGTGCAGTGAGCAGCCATAGAAAGCGCCCGGGGAGCTGGAGAATTAGGTGTGCACTCATAGACACCCCAAGGTGTGTAGTGGCCGGGGCGCGAACCCGCGTCCTTCGGGTCCCAAGTCGTAAGCCCTGCCACTACACCATCTTGGCCCCTATACAAGTTGAATGTTCTACATTTGCACCAATATGCATGTCATCATAATACATCATCTACATGTACAACAAAAGGTTTTCCAGTAAATTTTACGTTACAAATAATTTGATATTACACAAGTAAAATATATATATAATGATTGATAATTTAATTTTTCTGGTCCAGATGACTGGATGAAGTGATATCTCCCTTCGACATTCAGTGGGCCAATCAATAGGGAGGTGAGCGGTGCCCATCACATCTCCTGATGTCCAGGTAGGTCAGTCTTTTAATTCTGTGCAACTTGAATTCAGGCCCTCTCTGGTAAACATTCAAGTGGTGCAAAAATATTCCAGTTAAAAACAGACTGAGAAGTAGCTGAACTTCCACCCAAACCATTTCCATCACAGACAATGTTCTTCACATTCATCCCTGAAGTTTAGCTGATGTTCTTTACATTTAGCTTGCTCCAGCACAACAGTGTTGGAGCAAAGTAACATCTAAATTAAAACATGCATGACAGTACCCTCAAGGATCAAGATTTGACACTGATACACTAAAGCAAAGGACTAGCAGAAGGCTTTTATTAGCAAACAAGTAATTTACATCTATATCTTTATAGAGCTTGCAGGATAGAAATATTACATACAGATAAGTATATGCTTACACGGAACTTCACCAGATTATCTGAAGGATATTCTTATTCCATACTCATCCACCCGTTCGCTGCGGTCACAGAACAGCAATCTCCTTCACATTCCGAGAACCAAATTAAGGACCATGGGAGACCGGGCTTTCAGTGTGGCTGCCCCCCGCCTGTGGAACTCTCTTCCTGACTGTCTAAGAGCCCCACAGTCTGTGGTTGACTTTAAGAGCGGCTTGAAGACCTTTCTTTTCGACCAAGCATACTCTACCTCCTCATGATTCTACTTTTGATCTTAGCTGATATTGTTATTGATTTTAATTGTTTTATTATTTGTTTTATTGTCATTTAATTCTGTTGCTCCTTGTAGCACTTTGAGCTTTTCATTAACGAAAAGTGCGTTATAAATTGAATTCATTATTATTATTATTATTATACTTGCAATAAATTAAGGTGACAGCAAACCAAACCAGTTTATTTTGCATTCATCTCTAACAAGGACACTTTAAAGGACTTCTAAAGTTTGCATGGTTGAAACGTGCAGAAAGAAAAAAGGAATGTGCTTATTTTAACGTTTAACATAATTATCTTGGTAGGAACCAGTGGTCATTTCTTTCTTTTAACTGGATGATAATGCAGTAAAACATAAAGTTGGATCATCCAAGTTTCCATTAATAGTGTAATAATTATGCTGTAATAATTATCGTGCTGCTGTTTATTCCCACTATATTAGGCTTAGTGTATTACTAGTTGATGTTTTTCTTAGTTAGTTCTAGATGTTATTACTGTTTTTCTCTTTCATTTGTTGTTGGATGTAACTGGGACCTCGTGTAAATAATCTCGTTTTCATCACATGTACCACATGCGGTGCAAATGACAATAAAGACTCTCTGACTCTCTGACTCTCTCTGACTCTGACTCTGACTCTGACTCTGATTATACGATGTATGGAACTGTGCATCGCACGTAATCAAATTTTAATCAGAACCCAATTTTGCCTTTTTGTAATGAATTGAATTTTACTAGTATTGAAAACATGTGCTTTGGAAATTAAATTCAAAGCATATCAAGTACTCTATAAATCACTGTCGGACCAAGGATTTGTGCTGCACAACTGATGATTAAGCTCTTTGGTTCTCACTATTTGAAGATACGTTTTTGTTACTCAGCTCACTATTAGAAATCCTAATTCATTTATGTTTATGTTTATGTTTATTAAATTTGTTCATTTTTTTTTTTACAAAAGAAACAATACAAGACAATCTCATAAATGATAGTGTACAAAATGTAAAAAAATGAAAGGTAGCAGAAAGAAGAATAAATCTTATTATATCTGCCCCTTACTTCCAACAATCAGATTAAACAACAATAATCAACCATGTAAACAATAATAATCTTCAACCAACAGTACAAAATGACTAACTCTTTCTAATTTTCTAACTAATACAATACACATTACGCTATTTCATTTTTTTTAACACATTTGTTTTGATCATTTTTTTAAATGTAAACATTGACTTGGCATTTTTAACTACATTCTCCAAGCCATTCCATAATCTAATTCCCTGGATTGAGGTAGAACGTCCCTTCAAACTAGTTCTGAATTGTGGTTTTACAAACATCTCTGTCCCCTTAAGATTATAACAACTTTGTCTTTTAACAAAATGCATTTGGATATTTAAAGGTAATGCATTATTTTGAGCTCTATACATAACTGATAAAATATTATAGTCTACCAAATCATGGAACTTCAATAACTTTAGTTGATAAAATAATGTACTTGATGGATGACGGTAATGTTTTCTAGTGATAATTCTTACAGCTCTTTTCTGTAATACAAAAATAGGCTTTGTGATTGTTTTACACGCATTCCCCCAAACATCAATACAATAGATTAAGTGTGGAACAATGATTGTGTTATACAACAAATACAGAGCTTTATCATTCAATAGGTCTCTGACTTTGTACAGTACTGCTATCGATTTAGCTATTTTTATTCTTACAGAATTTATGTGTTGTTTCCATGTCAGTTTGTCATCAATGATAACACCCAAAAACTTCACCTCACTCACTCTACAAATCTCAACATCCTCAATTTTGAGTGGAACATCAACAGTTTTCTTTTTATTACCGAATATCATGTAATTAGTTTTTTCTAGATTTAATGATAATTTATTTATTTTAAACCAAGTTTGTATCTTGACAAATTCTGTCTTTATCAATTCCAACATTTGTTCTATATCTTCACCTAAACAGAAAAATGTGGTATCATCAGCAAAAAGTACACATTTAAGGAGTCCTGACACATTTACCAAGTCATTCACATATAAAATAAAAAGCTTTGGTCCAAGTACAGAGCCTTGGGGAACTCCACATGTGATATTACAGAGGTCAGATCTTACATCATTTATTTGTACAAATTGTTTCCTATCTTTCAAGTAGCTAGATACCCACTGTAATGCTGGTCCTCTAATACCATATTTGTTCAGTTTTTCAAGGAGAATGGTGTGATCAATAGTATCAAATGCTTTTTTTAAATCAACAAAAATACTGATACAATATTGTTTTTGATCGACAGCAGTAGTTATTTGTTCCATTAATTCCATGAGAGCCATTGATGTAGAGTTTTTTGCTCTAAACCCATACTGACTGTTGCTTAGAATATTTTGTTTATCTATAAATTGGTCTAGTCTGTTTACAAATAGTTTTTCAAGAATTTTTGAAAACTGTGGTAACAAGGATATAGGTCTATAATTGTTGAATACACATTTATCACCATTTTTAAAAAGAGGAACGACCTTAGCTACTTTCATATTATCTGGAAATATTCCTGTTGAAAATGATAAATTACATATGTATGTGAACGGCTCAATAACATGGCTCATTATGTCCTTTACAAACATCATATCCATGTCCACCCAGTCTTTTGATCTCTTGTCTGTAAGATTTTTTACTACATTCATTATTTCCTCTTTGTTAGTTCCATTTAGAAAAATACTATTTGCACAACCTGTAATTGAGTGGATCACATTTTTATCTACTTTTGGTATCTTAGCTGCAAGGCTTGATCCAACATTCACAAAATATTGATTAAATCCATTTACAATTTCATTTTCATCATGAATTTCATCGTTGTCTTTTACAAAATATTTTGAAATACCAGTTTTTGCTTTATGATTCTTCAGGACACTATTCATTACTCGCCATGTTGCTTTCATATCACCATTACTTTTATCTAATAATTTACTATAATATTCTTTCTTATGTTTCCTTATAATCCCTACTAATTTATTTTTATACTTTTTATATTTTTCTTCAGCGCTCTGACTTCGCAATTTCAAGAAACATGAATACAAATAATTCTTTTTTTACAAGCATTTCTCAACCCTTTTGTCATCCATGGTTGATCAATCGTATTTCTCTTTGTGTAATTTGTTTGCACACAATTCTTTTCATACTGTAGGGGTTCTAGGTCCACCAGCCATTCTCTCTCCAATCAGCGGCAACCAGCCACACCTGTTCCTGGTTTGGAGGACTACTCTGCCTGGGTATAAGAACCTCTGCCAGACATGCCTTCAGCGCCGGGACATTATCAAGCTATGGTAAAGTGTATGATCAGTCACCAGTCTGTTTGAAACCCTGTTTGTATCCGAAGAATGTTTTGATCTCCTACAGAGATATTCTTCCCTAACTCAGACAACCTGTTCCTCTCTCTCAGCCAAACACTCACCTTGCTTCTCCGTTCTGGACCGCCTGAAACCTTGGAACTCCTGGGACCTCTCTGGACTGAACTACAAGAAACATAGCAGTAAGAACAAGAACCTCATCTTCATTAATCCATTGCTTCTAAAGACAATTCTGGATACTCATTCATTCATTCATTCAACCTTTATTTAGTCAGGTAAATCTTTTGAACCTCAAGGGCTCATTTACGAAAGCGACCTGCTAAAACTAAAGAACAATGAACAGCAGTGGTATAATTTCCTTAAACAATAAACAATAAACAAACAAACAATAAACAATAGAAAACAAAAGAGAGAAAAAAAAAAAAAAAGAAAGTTTTTTTTTTTTTTTTTTTTTACAAAGTATCAAAAAACTAGCAAAACATTATAAGGTAGACGTATAAAATCACTCACCTTGTCCCTGCCTTCTCTTTTTCAGTCTGGAGGATCTTGACCTGCAGCAACAAAATAAATTATTATTTTATAACTCCTGACTCTGTTCCTTCTTCTCAGTCAGCCACTTGGGGTCTACATGTCTAAAAATATGACAGAATGTCCCGGCCAAACAGACCCTCAAGGCATGACTGGGGAGGGACAGATCCAGCATTTTATCCAAGCTCAGAATAGACGCATAGAAAATCAGGAACAAGCTTTACAACGTATTTTTTCTCAGCAAGAAGCATCGCAAAACCACTTTCAGGAGCTTGGAAGCATGATTCATGCCTTACAACAACAAGTGGCGGCTCTTGTTCCCACGGCCCCGGTCCAGACCTCTCCAACTTCTCACCAGCCGGCAACCTCCACCTCAGCCCCCCTGAATGTTCAGACTCTTCGGGAACCAGACATCCGCCCCTCTGAGTTTTTTGAAGGTAACGCCAGCAAGTGTGGCGGTTTTTTGTTACAATGTAACCTAGCATTTAGCCGAGCACCGCTAACCTACACATCTAAT
>JBBPBX010091211.1:0-13976 GCA_038048925.1 Garcialebias charrua
CAAGGTTTCATCGAAAGCTTGGTTGATTGCCGAATTACCTGTCTCAGAGGACAGTACAGCGTCTTCGGTGTGGGATCCGTGGATCTCAACACCTTTCACTACCTGTGGTAGGCAGTGGTCAGGGAGTGCTGAATGTGTCAGCTCACAGAGGAGGTTCTCTTGTTGGACCGGAGTTTGGTCCAACTTTTGGGTCTCTTCTGTCTCACCTGTAGTTGAAGGTTCACTTACCGGGCTCTCGTCCTCGGATGAGGTGTCCCGTGTGTCCTTTGCGGTACCTGCGGTTAGGCAGTCTGTATCACAACTAGGAGGCACTTTTATTGGCAGGGGTTTTCTCACTGTGCTCCACATTTTCCGTCGACCATAATCTATAATCGCGTTGAAGCGGTTTATAAAATCTTGGCCAACCAAAAATGGGAATGAGTCAAGTTTAGACACGTACACCGGGTGGCGTAGTGTCATTTCGCCAATCTGCATGTGAACCATAGCCATAGCTGTTAGGGTTGTTCTCGTCTCTGCGAGACCCTGTAGCTCAATAGCACATTTCTCAAAGGGTATTTGCCTGTCAACACCGTTAGCGGCGGTCCTCAGCTCCTCGAACAGCTTGGCCGACATAATGGTTATATCAGAACTGCCATCCAGGAGGGCTTCACGCTCAAGGACACCTTCCAGTGTGATAGGCAGGTAAGCTTTCTTAGCCACCCCCCTTTGTATAAAGTTACACAGAAACCTCACAGGTCTTGGCCCACGTTTCTGTTCACGTGTGACTCTGTCTGTGTAATCTTGCTTACTGTCAGCATCTTGTTGGCTGTCAGCATCATGACCTTCAGGATGTTGTTGTGTGTCAGCAATTGGTTTGCTGTCAACATCCATGGCAATGTTGGTAGTAGTGTGCGCTGAGTTATTTGTGTGCTCTGAGTCTTTGTGAAAGACAGTGCTACACATCGCTCCAGGTTGGTCAATGTTGATAGTGTCATTATCAATGATAACGCCACTCATTGTATCAGGTTGGTCAAGCACAGTAACATTCAAATCTACTGACAAACTACTTACTTCCTCTGTCTCTTCCGAGCATAGAGGTGTTGGGCCATTATTCCGGGACATTCGTGACTCTTTGCCTGTCTCGAACTGTTCTGTTCGAGGCGCGGGAGGTGCAGTTCCAAGGCTCGGGGGTGGCTGTTGGGACGACGCATAGTTACATGAGTATAGGTCCTCATCCTTCAATTTCTTTTGAAGTCCACCCACCGATTGACCTCGGTTTTCACCCATCTGGTTCGATCTGAACCGTTGTGGGTCTCTTAGAGAGTGAACACCTACCTTTTGTGGTTCGTTGCTTGTCTCAGATTTTTCAATCTGAGGTGCTTCAGGGGCGGGGCTCCCTTTAAACCATTTTGAGTCACTGTTCCAACTGGTACCAACATTTCGGTGTATGTCAGTTTGAAAATCTTGTTCATTCTTGCTAGTATTATCCAACTCTTTTAACAACCGACGCGTGTTCTCCACCACTTCTGAGGTCAGAAGGCCTTTGAGACGATAGTGTTCATTCTCGCTAGTATCATCCCACTCTTCTAACAACCGACGCATGTTCTCTGCCTCTTCTGGGGTCAGAGGACCTCTGAGACGACGGTGTTTATTCTCGCTTTTTTGCGTCTGGGATACGACCTTTTGACCTGGGCACACCTCAGAGGGTGTTTTGTTTTGCATGTGAGCCTCAACAGCAGTTACAGCGCACTGTTTCATCACTGATTGTTTAAACTGATGTTGTAGCTCAAGGCCTTTTTCGAGAAGTTTTTCTCTTTGTCGTTTGCTATTGTTGTCACTAACTGTGTGCTCTGAGTTATCCATGTGCTCTGAGTTATCAAAGACAACGTCACGCATTGTACCAGTTTGGTCATCCTTTATATCATTCAAGTTTTCAAACAACCAACTTATGTCCACTATCTCCTCAGAGCTTAGAGGTATGTTGCCTTTTTTCTGGAACTTCTGTGACCTTTTGCTACTCCCGGACTGTCCAGTCCGCAGTGCAGGGGCAGGACCTTTGCTCGGTGTAGACCGCGGAGGGTCACTTAAAGAGCGGGCGTCCACCGTTTGTGGTTTTTTGCTTATCTCGGGCAGCTTCGTCCGAGGTGCAGGGACAGGGCGTGTGCTCGTCCTTCTCAACCATATTGGGTCTCTTAACCACTTCGGGTCATAGTTCCAGCGGGCATCTTCACTAAGTGGTCTGTTAGTTTGAAAAACATGTTTCTTCTCGCCTTTTTTAGGAGAGGGAGTTGATGAACTTGTCCCTTCCAGCTCCAGCGAGTGGGATTTGACCGCTTCACCTGGGGACACCTGTAAGGGTGTTTTGGTTTGCATGTTAGCTTCAAAGACATTCACAACACACTGTTTTATTTCTTCCATGGTTTGCGTTTTTGCATTAACCACGGTGAGCAACGGAAATCGTATCTTATAGCCGAGATGTAAGAAGAAAGACCACTTAAAGTCTTCATCTTCTTCCATGCCTGGTGTATATTTGTCACCAAAATGAGCTTTAAGGTGCCTGTCGTAAAACATCAAAGGATGTTCATTTTTTCCTTGCACGTACCTGTCAACTGAGCAGTCACCACCTCGGCTCGATCTAAGCCTTTTTGGGGTCCTGATGGAGCGGACCCTCTCACTTGTTTCACCCTGTTTAACGTCCATTATTGTATTGATTTTGTGTGAAAAAAATCAAAAGATTGTTCTCATGTTAGTGTTTGCAAATAAATATTCACTTTTAATGTAGCACTGAGTCAAATAAACTAATCAGCTGAGGTTTACGCGTTTCACTGTGTAATAAGTATTCATAGGTACCTTTTTTCAGGTTTTTACCCTCAATGAACTTTGTAAAAGTTAAATGCACTCTTGCAGTGTTAACTTTAAAATAGAACTTACGTTCAAACAACAGTTACTAACTAACCCAAGCAGCCTGATTTCCGTTTTTTCTTACTCAAACGCTTATAAAAGAGGGCTGACTTAAATGCAATGACTTCACTAAAATGTGACAGGATGCTGCTTGAGCATGCCTTTAAAAAGATGTCTTGCAGTCTCAGTGAAACTTATTTTGTACTGCATTTGACAGTTATCAGGAGCGAAAAAGGACGTTCTGTTCGTTATTTCAAACAATTTTTTATTTAAAATAAACGAGTGTTTGTGCGCTCAGCATAACAGTACAGTAATGATGTTACTCCAAATAAAAACCAGTGATGTTTATCAATTTGTTGTCTTGTGACATGTCCAAATCTGGTCTGCTTTCTTTGCTTCTTTGGAGTGAAAAATCTACTTTTGTTTGTTATTTTAAACTTTTTATTTAAAATAAACTGGAGTCATTAATTGTACACAGAAAAACGTTAAAAATGCCATTTTTAACTAAAAGTGTACAGATGTACAACAATTCTGTTTAAAATTCAGAGATGTGAAGAGCTTAATGTGGAATTGCTCTGTTCTCCATCATTTTTTTATTTAATTTGAAAATCAAATAAAAAATGCCTTTTTTAGTGTTATTTTAAATCTCTTCAGTATTTAAAATGAGCATAAATTGTTTGTCTGTACCTCTGTTATTCTAAAATTTGATATTTAGAATAAACAGGAGTTTTTTGTTTGTGTACAGAACAATTTTAAAAGCTGGTAATTCACCATAAAAAGCTGACTTCTTTATGATGTTTTTGAGAAAACTCATCTGTCAACGTCTTTTAACCCAGTGTTTTTCAACCTTTTTTGAGCCAAGGCACAGTGTTTTCATTGAAAAAATCACGAGGCACACCACCAACCAAAATTGTAAACAACGATACTCTGTATCCGCCTATATTAAATATATAGTCATTCTTATCAAAGTGTCTTGAATAGGAATGAAATAAACACAAAAATGTATTTTTATCATATCTTATATTTCTTATTTCAAATTGCACTTAACATGTCTTCAAAAATACACCCTAACAGTGCCACAACAATGTGGTCTTAAATTTAAAGAGGTTGTAGAAAACTTCAAAGTTTTTTTACAAACTATTCTGTCTACAAGCATTCTGTTAGCCATTCTCTCTACATTTTACTCACTTGTTGGATAGCTTCTACCGCATACCAAGCACAACGGAGTCGGTGTCGTTGCGTCCCCGGTAAAAGTAAATGTAAACGAGATGTAACTCTCACTGTACTGTCTCGAGCTCACGGTATCTGCATTCTTCTAATATCCACTTATACTAGGGCCTACATCTGGGTCCGAATTTTGTCCAGGGACCAGATCGGAGTTAGTATTTTTTCTTTTCAAAAACTTTTCCATCACTGTCATAGTCTTGCTAGCAGCTAGCTAGAATGCAATGCTGTCACTGCTACATGTCACGTTCATGCATCACTACTTCTCTTGTTTTAATGTGCAATGCTATGTTCCATACTGCCATCTATCTAGTGATAAGGAAATTACACCAGTTAAGTGAAATTTGATATTTTCCACGGCACACCTGACGATCGCTCGCGGCACACTAGTGTGCCACGGCACAGTGGTTGAAAAACACTGTTTTAACCAACAGGGGGCAGCTTTGAGTCTTAAACTTATCACGGGATGACTGATTTATTTCATTCAGTATTTAACTGAAAACAACCTTTTCAGAATTAGTTTCTAGTGTGTCAGTGATAAACGCTCGAACCACGTTCTTGTCAGAGACAAATCTATGTTGTTAGACAGTTTAGATGGCTTTAGATGAGTTTTTTAAGCTTCTAGTGAAACCTCTTTTCACCGTGTGTGTGTGAATGTGACTGCTTGTCACCCGACGTGCACCTGGAAATGACGACACAAATAGGCGGGTCGACGCAGCGCGTCACCAGCTCTGCTGTGCTGAGCGAGGCGGAGCTCGCTACACAGATACGTGACGTCAACCAATCAATCACAGCGTTTGTAGTTCATTCCAAGCATCCATGGTAAATGTAGTTTCTTACCTTCGACCAATGAAGTACCGGAAATGACGACAAAGTGGGTTGTTCGCAACAGCGTGCGTTCCCAAATCAGCGAATCAGCATTCGCTACGAGAGTGATTGACAGCTCACAGCTCTCATTTCATCCAATCACAGCTCATAAACAAACGTGTACTAGGACACGTAGCTCTGTAACGTTACCCTAGCACAGCAGACCACAACTTTATGGACTCTTAAAACAACTCAAACGCTACAAATTAACTTCCCAAAATTCTGAAACATGCGGCGAACACACCTAGACAGGCCAACTTAGTTACGCTCAGTAACACAGCACTGCAGCTGTTGAACAAACACGGACTCTCTCGGAGCGCGTCAAGGTCGGTTCTGGTCCACTTTCAGTGGAGCAGAAACTCGGGTCTAAACAGAACCACTATCCGACGACGTTCTAACAGTAATATGCTTCTATGACCTGCTCTAACATGTAAAATACCACAACAGCAATCTTGTAGATGTTAAATTAGCTTTCAGGCTTTTGACTCGGCGGTCAAACAAAGCTTTGTACAGGAGTCTGCGTGAACTGGACCGAACAGAACCAGAACCCCCACAGACCACGGCTGACAAAACTTCACCTGAATGCTTCCAACAGCGTCTAACAGAGTTGAAACGATAATAATCTCACAGCTTCAAATGATAAAAACATGCAGAATCTGCCTGCTTTGAACACTTCCAGCCAAAATTATTATCCTCAGAGTTTAAAACTTGGATCCTCTTATGCAAACATGACGTTACAGTTCATGAGAGACCACAGATATCAATAAACTTTCAGAACCACGTACGAGGCCACCAGATGTAAAGGATTATGAGGAGGTCAATATTAATACTGACCTCTTTACCTTAATTAATTTACTTATTCAGATTGAATAGTAAATTCACGGATTCTTTTCTTTTTCAGTTTATCCAATATTTCTGTGATCTTTATGATGGATACATAAACAGAGCTATAGAGTGACAATGGACACGTTAACTTAGCTTGATATGTCAAAGAGACACTATCATTTATTTAAAATGAATCAACTAAATTAACACCATTACACTTGATTGACAGGATTTCACTTTCTTGTAATTTAAAACGTCAGCACACTTAAATTCAACACAACAGACATAAATACTAGATGTTAAACATATTTAGTCTGTGGCTCTTTAACTTAAAATAGTTTCCAGCTTAGATTGAGAGGGGAAAGAATAGGAGGAAAGATTTAAGAAGAATTGGGAGGTTAAGAGAGGAAGTTTATCTTGCATTTATGAAACCAGATGACACTCTTCCGTACGCGTCCAGCTAAGATATCATCACACCTCCAGCAAGCAAACAGCTGCTCCTTTACCTTAAGACGTCCGCCTTGGTTCTGGTAAAGAGCTGTGGTCAACTTTAGACTGACGAGTCGTCGGTCCCGCAAGTCCAAGCTGGACTCCACGCGTGTTTACCTTGTCGGTGTCGGTGATACTCGCTTTCGTCGGCAGAAGTCGTGACAGTCGTGGCTTCTTGGCTCAAGATAATTTATTCCAGGAAGGAATAACAAAGTTTTTTGAGCTTACGCTCGTTCGAAGTGGACCCATAACAACATGTTATCAGTCCCAGCTGGATGACGAGTCCTTAGCGCGTGACTGGTGGTCATTCAGCTCTTTGGGAAAAGTTCACATCTCTTTGAAGTTCCCAGCAAACTCTGAAGCGTTTCCGCACAGTTAGAACTTAAAGCTCCACTGACATCATCTTTTAACTTTTCAAAAAATGGCACAACATATATAAATATTAAGATTGACCCCTGACCGTTTTTGCTAAAATAATGTTAAATGAATGAAAATTCCTCTCAAGAATAGTTTAAAATTAGCGCTGTTTTTTTACACGGTAAATACGGGTTTTCCGGTCACGTGTTTGTGACGTCAGATAAAGGAATTTGCTCCAAGCGCACATTGAATACAATGTAGAAAATATAAACGCATCCGTCGAATTTAGCCATCTAAAACTGTAGATATTAGCGATTTAGCTTCAGTTCGTGAAGCAGAAGTTATTCTGAGTGATAAAAAACAAACAGCAATGTTTCATTTCTCCGTGTTGCTAGTTCTGTTTTCAGGAAAGGTTGCACATTCATGTAGTGAGCACCAGATGTCAGCAAAGCTAAAGGGCTCACTTCATGAATGTGCAACCTTTCCTGTAAAAGAAACAGCAACACGGAGAAATGAAACATTGCTGTTTGTTGTTTATCACTCTAAATAACTTCTGCTTCACGAACTGAAGCCAATTCGCTAATATCTGATGTTTTAAATGGCTAAATTCGACGGATACGTTTATATATTTCTACATTACAGAGCTCTGTAAGAGTTCACGATAGCTTTGCTGACATCTGGTGCTCACTACATGGATGTGCAACCTTTCCTGAAAACAGAACTAGCAACACGGAGAAATGAAACATTGCTGTTTGTTTTTTATCACTCAAAATAACTTCTGCTTCACGAACTGAAGCTAAATCGCTAATATCTACAGTTTTAGATGGCTAAATTCGACGGATGCGTTTATATTTTCTACATTGTATTCAATGTGCGCTTGGAGCAAATTCCTTTATCTGACGTCACAAACACGTGACCGGAAAACCCGTATTTACCGTGTAAAAAAACAGCGCTAATTTTAAACTATTCTTGAGAGGAATTTTCATTAATTTAACATTATTTTAGCAAAAACGGTCAGGGGTCAATCTTAATATTTATATATGTTGTGCCATTTTTTGAAAAGTTAAAAGATGATGTCAGTGGAGCTTTAAAAGAGGATCAGAGAGGAGAGTTCACTTGTCTTATCTCGACCCAAGGTTACAGCCCGAGCAGAGGGAAATTGTTTAGGAAAAAGACAGAGCAGCTGGAGCCCTTTTCAGGAGAAACAACGGATTACTGTCTTCTGGCTTTCTAAACAAACCGTCTGGTCTCTCTGACCCGAGACTTCACCTTTAACACAGCAGTGAACACAGTTTAACTCTTACAGAATAACACAGCTTAAAAGCACACATCATGAAAATGACAAAAGTTATTCTTTTGATCACATCAGCCTAAAATCAAAGATAGAAATAGTCTCTTTTTGGTGACTATGTTATCAGATTATAGCTAAATGAATGATTTTGTAGTAAATGTCTTGCTTTACTGAGAGGTCAGTAAAGGTCATCACTGGACAGTTCAAAAACCTTAGTTTGACCCTGGGTAGGTCCACTACAGGTGTAACGGTACGCTAAAATCACATTTCGGTTCGGTTCAATTACAAGGAGGGTTCGGTTCGGTTAATTTTCGGTACAAAAAAAAAGACAAAATAAAGACTTACAAAATGTTTATTTTGAAAATATGCCAAAAATACGTTTGTATTGTATTGTAGTAATAAATAAAAGTGACCCATTTGGATGATATTTTAAATAAACAGCACTCTACAATAAATAAACTATATGAACAATAATAAAAATCTTAATAAATACAATAACAGTCAGAACCAGAACAATAAGCAGCAACAGACTGTTTACAATCTAACTAATCAAGTTTTTGTCCAGTAGCAGCAGTGTGGCAGTATTTGTCCTCATTACTGTACTCACAACTTCTTCTTGGACCTGTTCCTCCAGGACAGGTCCTGGAAAAGTTCAGAGTTCAGTTCAGTCATCACACACTTCTTAGCTGCAGGTGGATTTCCCTGAAGTGGAAGTAGAGAGCAGCTACCTCTGTCACAGACTGGAAATAAAAAACAAAAGAGGTAAAAAAAATAAGTTAATAAGATTATGATTTAAAAAAAAAAGATTATTTAGATAATAATAATAAAAGAACAATACCTCTTGAACGGTTGAATCGCTCACTCTTCATCATCATGGCAGGGCTTTAATCTGGTCCAGGGCTTGTTGACAACATCAGTTAGTTTTTTCATAAAGAGCTGAACTTTTTGAAGTGTTGACATGATGAATGTCTCATAGCGACGCTCAGTAACTTTAAAGCCAGCGCATATAACAACGTTCAGACTTAGATTTGAGATTTAAAAACTCATACAGCTTGTGTGTTATTGCTCTGGACCGCTCTGATTACCTGATGAAGTAGTTTTAATACAGCTGCTGTTTCTTCGTTCACGTTCGGATGAAGTAGTTTTAATGCAGCTGCTGTTTCTTCGTTCACGTTCGGATGACATAGTTTCCAGCGCGTTCACGTCAGACATGTTGCTGCTGCAGTCTTCATGAAACAAAGTCCACACAGCTTTGAATGTGCGCTCGTCTTTTAACAAGAAAGCTATAACGTTCACAAACAGACCTCACGAGATGCTAACGGCTAAAAGCTGCGCATGCTGCGCGTGCCACGCGATAATAGCTCCGTGCTGAAATGCGTACAGGAAATTTTGTTCCGCGGTGCATATATTCTCCCGTTTAATGAGTGAAAAAATAACCGAAACGGTACGTAGGTGGACCGAACCGAACGTGGTGTACCGAAACGGTTCGGTACACCCACTTGTACCGTTACATGCCTAGTCACAACCTCCTGCTAATCTTTAGCAGGCTAACCAGCGAAAGCAAGACGACGGAGAGGACGACTTCGAACAAAATGAAACTAGGACCAACTTCTACTCTTCTCTTCTCCTGACATGGCTCCTGAGAAGGGAAAACGGAGGACAAAGAAGAAGAAAACCAGGACGACGAGTCCTCGCTCGTGCCCATGCCCCAGCGGATACGGCTACTCCCTCTCGGCGACGGACACCCACGAGGCCTGTCCTGTCTGCCTAGGGATTCTGCACGCGAGGAAAGTGCTGGAATTCCCCGACTCCTGCTCCCACTGCCATCGAATGTCGGCGGTAGTGAGGAAACGACGTGCGGAAGCGTTGGCTAAATCCATGGCTAAGACTGCGGCGCTGAAGGTCGCACGTTGCACTAAACCGCTCGCTCCCGAACCGGAGCTCGAAAACGTGGACCTGGAATACAGCGGTCGAGTCGGTGAGGACAATGTGTCGGACTCCTCAGTTGCCGTCGTGGACTCGACGCCCGAAGTGTCCGACCAAGACACTGAATATGGTTACAAAGATGAAATTGTGGATTCCTCCCAGAACCTGGCGCAAATCCTATCGGAACTAGACTTGTCGATCCCTGCTCTGTTCAACCTGTGCCATAGGGCGGCTAACGCCCTGCAGGTCACATGGCCAGACCCCACGCCTCGCCAACAGGCTACGAGGCTGGCGGGAAACTACTTCTATGCGAAGCAGCCGACAACGTCGCAAAATATGCCCATTTTTCCGGACTTACTTATGGAGCTCAAACGCTCCTGGGCGGAACCCGGAGCTGCCATCACGCTGCCACTATCTCGACTACTGGATGTCGCGGGAATGGAGACAGTGGTCCTCACCAGCACACCCCTGATAGAGGAGACTTTGGTGGCTCACCTGGCCTCCGCAGCCACGGGGACGAAACCAACACTACCCAACAGGGCCTGCCGCGCTTCAGAGAAACAACTTGAAAAGTGCTACAGGGCTAAGGGCCTCGCGGCTCGTGCAATGAATGCATCAACCATGGTGCAGGCGTACCTGGCAGAAAAACTGCAGGATATCCAGGTAACAAAAAACAAGCAGGCCGCAACGGAGGCCATGGAGAAGGCCCGCCGTGCCTCTGACCTTGAGCTCCGCATGATAGGGACAATAGCAGTTTCTCAAGGCAAAGCAATGGCGGAAATAGTTGTCGCCCAGCACCATCTTTGGCTAACATTGTCGGATCTCCCGGAAAACCAGAGGTCCACTTTCCTCCAGCACCCGATTGAGTCAACGGGATTCTTCGAGGGAGCCCTGGAACGCGTTCAGTCCAGGCTAGAACAAAGATGCAAACAAGCAGAAGCCTTACACGAGGGGTTGCCGAGGAAAAGTTTTGCTCCCCCAAAGGAAGACATGCGTGGCCTCCCACGGAAGAGACCCGCTGGTGACAGTGAGACTTCCCAGTACTGGCCGAGAGCCTCTTTGGTGACCCATTATGGAACCCAGTTTCGGGCCTGATGAACCAGGACGAACTGACAATGTTACAGGTTTGCCCGTCCACGCGGTACGGGAACCTAACCTTTTGATCCCAGTCTCTACTCGTAAAAAAACTAAGAGGAGCTGGTGACATGTGTGCGCGCACAAAACATGACTCGCCTACTGTATGTGTAAACAAAACAAACACTGTTTCAGACATGTACAAAAATAAAAGTACCAAAGCACAGGTTGCCCTGGTTCTTAACTCGAGTCCCATTTTTATAAAACACAAACCATGTGGTCAAACTATGAACCACAGCAAGATACACGATTTATGCCAGAGACGGTCAGATCTTGCGATATCTTCTGTTGGGCCGACCAGCCTGCTCGAAAAGGCGACAGAGGGGTCAAAGACCATCCCTCGAGCGCTAAAACATGACTAGCAGCAATTCCACATGCCGTCCAGGCTCAGCGTGCACGCGCAAGCCTGGAAGGCGTGTCTACCAAATGATTGGGTCATGACAAAGATATGTCACGGGCTCAAGTTACAGTTCTCAAAAAGTCCGCCCCACTTCACAGGGATGCTGGAATCTAAGATCAACCCTACACGTGCTGAGGGAGGAAGTTTCAACGATGCTGCAAAAGGGAGTGATTAGTTTGGTCTCAGGACACAAGCTACGCTCTGGCCACTACAGCAAGTACTTCCTGGTGCCCAAAAAGGATAATTCCCTGAGACCGATTCTGGATCTCAGGACTCTCAACAAAAGAATTAAAACATTTAAATTTAAGATACTTACACTGTGGCAAGTTCTCCAGTCTCTGAGACCAGGAGTCTATGCATGTACAGTGGTTTTAAAAGATGCCTATTTCCATATAGGCGTGTGGAGGAAACACTCAAAGTTCCTCCGCTTTGCGTTAGGGGAACGCTTATGAATTCAAAGCCTTACCCTTCGGTTTAAAGACTGCTCCTCGTACGTTTACTAAATGTTTGGATGCAACCCTGACCCCTCTTAGGAATCAAGGACTCAGGGTCATGAATTACCTGGATGACCTGCTGATTCTGGCTGAAAGCAGAAGGCAGGCCCAGTCACATACCTATAGGGTGATCTCTCACCTGGATTCTCTCGGTTTTGTCATAAACCTACAAAAAAGCGATCTAACTCCATCACGGGTTACCGTATTTCTGGGAGTACAGATTGACACTGTCCAGTACAGTACAGAGCATGGCTCTTGAAGGAAAAAGTTTCCTCCATTCGCCGTTGCCTGGAAAGATTTAAACTGGACCAACGGGTCACTGTGAAAACGTGCGAACGCCTTTTAGGCCTCTTGGCGGCAGCCATTCCCTATGTGCATAGGCATAGATCCTGGGGGGGTCGGGGGTCCGGACCCCCCCAATCTTGGGGAAATGTAGATCTGTCCCCCACAATAATTCAATAAAGGAAACCGTGTCTTTAAACAATATAAATATAAAAAGGCAAAAAAAGATAGAAATCTGCCATTATTCTAAGAAGAAAAAAAATGAAATTTTGCCCTCCCCCCCTTCTCTGTTGGCAAATGGTTTAGTCCATTGTGTACAAGGAACAACAACAGCACCGGAGGTCACAGGCTCGCGGAGCCGCTAGATGGGAGTGAGCTGTGGCACAAACTATTAACTTCCAGTAAGTAGCTACTTAAAACATTGGGGACAGTGACTGGGAGGAAAAGGTATTTTACAGTGTTGAAAGACAAGTGTGTCTGTGTCTCATTAGTGGCTGTAGCAACAGTAAAACGCAACGAGGAGCGACACTTCATCAGCTAACACACTAGCTTCAATGCTAACTAGCTCCCTGGTGGCTCTGCAACAGAAAGAAGAATGTCAGCGCAGCTTTGAGCAGGATGGATTCACATTCATCATATTTTCAGGTGTAGGGCTCTTTAAAGAAGTAATGATAAAATATGTGAAAGATAATTAATTTAAAGAGTAGAGAAGATGTGATGATTAGTTAAAATGATTTTATATGTGTAGCACTTTGTTTCAGCTGTGGTTCTTTTAAAGGGCTTTATAAATAAATTATTATTGTAAAAAATGTTGAGGATCAATACTTATGTCACATGATTAATTTAAAAATGTCACTGTTTATTATATTACATTATTGATATTTTGTATCTGCAACTGGAAGATTTTATTCTTAATAGGTTCTTAAAAATGCTACAGATTTGTTAATAGTAAAAGGCATATTTTGAATGAATGTTACAAATGTGTTCATTCCTACAAAACAGTTAATAAAATATCTATAAAATACAATGAATTTCAAATGTTACAGATTGAGTTTAACATAAAATAAATAGTGTTTTATGTTTAAATATCAGTTAATAATAATAATAATAATAATAATAATAATTAATTCAATTTATAACGCACTTTTCATTACTGAAAATCTCAAAGTGCTACACATATATTGAATGCTACACACATTCATAAACCGGTGGCGGCAGACTACCATGCAAGGTGCTTTCCAGTCCTACCGGGAGCAACTCAGGGTTAAGTGTCTTGCCCAAGGACACAACGACACATGGTGCAGGGTCCCGGGAGTCAAACCGCCAACTTTCTGATCGGGAGACGACTGCCCTTACCACTACGCCACGGCCGCCGCAATAATAAGTCTTCCATTATGCCTCCTTGTATTTAGGACTGGAACCAATCTCAGCTGCTTTTGTGTGAAGGCAGGGACACCCAGGACAGGTCACCAGAGACACCCAGGACAGATCTCCAGTCCATCACAGAGACAGACAAAGAGACAAACAACCATCCACACTCCCAGTCAAAGCTAAGAACAATTTACATTTGCACAGAAGAGCCAAAAAATTATTCAAACTGAGGACTCAAGTTCTTGATTAAGTTCTAATCACTACTGGTAATTATCAATAATAATTGATCATATTTACCAAGCTAAATCGTTGTGTGGAGTCTTTAATAATACACAGTGCTTTAAGTGGAAAAAAATAAGTGCCGGTACCCTCCCTAATGTCATAATAATATGCATACCTGCAAACTCAGAAGGGATGAAAAAGGTGACAAACGTTG
>JBBPBX010091213.1:0-13976 GCA_038048925.1 Garcialebias charrua
CGCATTAAAGGCGAGATTATCTGATACATTTGGACAAAAATGAGGTGGTAAAAAACAAAAACAAACAACTAAACATCTGTCTGCTCCACATTCACGAGTTAAAAGCAGTTTCCATTCTGTAGGAGATAAGCAGCGGGTCAGACACATGGATTCATTCGGTTTAGAAATGCACCAATAAACCGGATCAGAGGACGCATCCTTTCAGTTCTGCTTTCCTGCGTGGGAAACGCGCCCTGAACGTCTCATGTTTAACTGAAGCTCTTTAAATCTAATTGAATTAGGTGAAACAAGCTAATTGTCTTTCTAAAAAGTACAAGTTTGCTTCAAATTCATTAAAAATTCTCCAGTGCTTTGCTCATCGATGATTTAAAATGGTTAATTTGACACAAAAAAATGGAGCAGTCTGCTTTATAACCAACACATTATTATTAATTTTATTTGATAAATAAAACAGGACAATGCAATATTTGTGCGTAAACTCTCTCAATTCAGTTTTAAGATCTTTATAATAGGCATTTGAGAGTCTTTCATAATGATTATTAAATGCAAATAAGCAGAACTAACTCGAAACACCAAACATCTTTTTCATTAATGCAGCTCAGTTATTCCAAAGTAAAAGTTGGAACTAAAGAAGTGCCATTTTATTTAAAAAAAAAAGGAAAACAAAATGCTAATTTGCTACTTAAATGAGAACGACGCCTAATAGCTTTTTAAATATAAACCACAGAGTGCAGGCAGCAAGTTCAAATGAGAGAAAATGAAATGTCAACACAGCGTTCTGAGCAGCTGTCACAAGTGTTTATGTGACTGAGGCTGATCGGAGGGGTCGGAAGTTTAATGCTTTGCTTCACTCCCAAACCACAAAATGACAAACCAGAAGAAAAAAAGATATCCCCCCTCAAAACACTCGGCAGTCATGAATATTAATCAACTGCAAATAA
The DNA here is from genome assembly GCA_038048925.1 of Garcialebias charrua. NCBI lineage: Eukaryota > Metazoa > Chordata > Actinopteri > Cyprinodontiformes > Rivulidae > Garcialebias > Garcialebias charrua. Next base: position 942 of record JBBPBX010091213.1, read on the forward strand.
CTAAAAACATTTGCTGTAAACCACTCATCAGCATGCTGACGGGCGGTGAAGAAGAAAGCTGTCAAATGAAAACAGCCATGCATCCCACAGGGATTCGGCTTCTTTTTAATTTTAGGCAACTAAACCATATGTGCAAGCTTGAAACATGTTGCATAAAAAACAAAAACCCCATGCAACAAATAAATAAACGAGAACTTGCTTCGAGGCGTGCTAAGGCCAAACATTGCAGCGACAGGATGCAGCGAGAGTACAGATGCCTTCTAGATTAAGATTAAGAGGTTTGTGATGCATTTCGATTAGAAGATTACACCAAGCACTTTGCTCAGTTACTTCTAAAACGCAAGCCTTTTAAATGACTCACACTCACAACTATATATACTACATGTATATGTATATGTATATATTACATACACACGTTAGTTAAACACCAGTTCTTTTTTACAAAACAGAATCAATTATTTTCAGTATTTACAGCACATTTTATGAACGTAGAAAGCTGTCATATTTAAATTTAATCTCTTTTAAATGTGCATCAATTTAACCGCTTGTCATAAATACAAATCCACATGCAGAGGAGGGTTATTTCTCCTCTTCGTAAGTAAGAAGCTTGATGCAGCCGAGAATGTACGCTGATTTTAATCTGTGAGGATGCAGCGTGTCATCACGCACGCACCGCACAGCGACCGCTGACAGTTGGGGACAAAAGTTCACCAAGTGTGACCGGTTGTACGCATCTCCTCTTGTTTGAAATGTACAGGATTAGAAGACTGTTGAAAATTACAGTAAAGCATGATTGTTACGCAGATGAAAACATTTGTGACTCGACTGTGAACCCTTAACTTGCCACACTTTCCTGTATTTTATTATTTATGACCATATGGTAAGTAATAAATCACACATAAATCATGAATGTGGTCAAGCTCAAAATCAAATCTAACTCAAAACAATGTGCTAGGGCGTTTGACTTGGGACCCGAAGGACGCGGGTTCGCGTCCCGGCCACTACACACCTTGGGGTGTCTATGAGTGCACACCTATTTCTCCAGCTCCCCGAGCGCCTTCTATGGCTGCTCACTGCACCACCTGGTAGGTGGTTGGGTTAAATGCAGAGACGAATTTCGTCTGTGTATGGGAAACATACGCAGATGACAAGATTAGACAATTATTATTATTATTATTATTAAAACAAAATTTCTTACATTTTTATGATAGTTTACCATCCCATCAGAAATAAAAAAGACGTCATTGTGACTTTTCCTTTTTTGTGGTGGATGACATTTATTTCCAAGTCTGGTGCTGAATGTGCATTTGTAAAAAAAAAAATAAAAATAAAAATCAATACCCAGTGGAGACTTTACCAAGAAGTCCCCCATGTCTTTGTTGAAAACTGTGAGAAATTGAACTTTTGTCATAAATTCTTCAGAGCTTCTTAGTTCACTTCTCAGTTTTTTTAATTTAAATTTCAATATTCATACTTCCTTATTCTTATGCTGAGCGCTCACGCCGAATGAAATAAACAAGAAGTGAATGAGCTGGTGTCAGGAAGACTGATCAGACAGATGACATGATATTTATTTAGTTGCTTGTTTCCCATCAGTGATAGTAAGCCCCCAGAGGCAGTTTGAGATGTTTAATCTCAGAAGTAAACTATCCTCAAATGCCACTGCTTAAACAATATCAGGGGTTTCATGCATGCAGCCCATGTAGTTTATTTAAGGCTTGATGGAACAATTAATGTTGATGTTTCAGTGTGTTTGCCTCGGTATGAATGTGTGTGTGCACATTCAACCCCTGGAGCCAATCTCTGCATAAAGTATTGAACGGTCTAATGCTGATTTATGTCCTATGTGCTCAGTGTTCCTTATATGACTGAGCCGAAAGGCGAGCTGGAGCCCCGTCTTTTTTTTGGACGTGTCCTTCGCTTGCAGGTTTATACCTGCTGTTCATCACACTTGTGAAACATTAATCCCTCGCTTTGTTTGAAGCTCCCCGCTAAACTTCTGGAATACGTTACCTGGAAGCCAGCAATTACAAAATATGTATCTGTGGTTTGGAAGCTTTCACGCTTTCTCTTATTTTTGCTCGCTGCAGAGGAAGTCGATTTCAAAGAGTTGAATTTCCGATGATGAGAAAACCATCACAAACGCTCAGCTTTTTGTAAAAGTTCACAGTTTTTCTGAATGGCCTTCGTGTGCACTTCCCACACACAACACTCTGGTTACTCTTCATCAGGTAGAGTTTGTGAACAAAAAAAAAAATCTAGTTCACATCATAAATCTTTAGGTTATAAAATACAAAATAAATAAAAAATCATTGTAACAAAACCAAATACTAATTGGACACCTAATAATTTACATTACATTTCTATAAAACAATTTCTAAACTTCAGTAATCCTTATAAATTACATATAAAAGAAAATCTGTTTTATTTTTTACTCATAATTGTATTATGCTGGGGAAGATTCTCGGTCATCCAGGACATGATACATCAAAAAAAGGCGTTCAATACAGAAACAACTGGACTTTATTTGTAACAGAAAGACGTTTCGCCCGTCATCCAAAGGGCTTTCTCTTCTCTACTCTTTGAATTGAGAAAGCCCTTTGGATGAAGGGCGAAACGTCTTTCTGTTACAAATAATGTCCAGTTGTTTCTTGAATGCCTTTTTTGATTCATAATTGTATTACAAAAAAATATTTAAATATTCCAGTTAAAGGTTTCATATATTTATTAAATCCATCAACAGTGCTTACAGTGGTGCAAAAATTACATTTAAAATGGAGTTTTCAGAACTGCTAACGTTCTGCATGACGTTTTAAAGATTTCTGTTGTTGCAGGTGGTGGACTGAAGACAATGCTGAATGCCATGGAAGTTCCAAGTCATGCTAGGGATCTCCTCCTGCAGCTGAACAGCCAGCGCACCAAAGGCTTCCTGTGTGACGTTATCATTGTGGTGCAGAACGCCCTCTTCAGAGCTCACAAGAACATTCTGGCTGCCAGCAGCCACTACTTGAAGTCCTTGGTGGTCCATGACAATCTCATCAACCTCGACCACGAAATGGTGAGTCCAGGTGTCTTCCGGGTCATTCTGGACTACATCTACACAGGACGCCTTAGTGAGGGAGACCCCGCCTCTCCCACTGAACCAAATCTAGGTGCCGTCTTGGCAGCAGCCAGCTATCTTCAACTGCTCGACTTGGTGGCCTTGTGCAAAAAGAAGCTGAGAAGAAATGGAAAGTACCCTCTGCGTCCGGCTTTTCTCCCTTACTCCAAGATGGGCCCTGGCAGTTTGGGTATAGGGAATGGAGGCAGGTATAGGGTTTCTACTCCTGTGATCCAGTCCTGTCCTCCAGGAGGAATCCTGAATGCACCCAGGACATCATCGTTAGAAGACCTGGTCCCCCATCGAATAGCCATTCACACAGGCGAGTTGTATGCACCTACTTCCAACCAGAGCTCTCAGATGTTCCCGTCTCTGCCTGCCCAGCTGGGACGCTCGGCACACCCTGAGAGGAACTGCTCCCCCAGCTTTGGCCTAGATCTTTCTAAGAAAAGCCCCACCTCCCAGTCTCGGCTCACTCCCTCTCAAACCCATCTGGTGAACAGTCACAGCAACGAGGAGCGAGATGGGACTCTGAGTGGACGCACTAGTCCCATTCAGGGTACAAATGGAAGAGCCTTTCCATTGGAAAAAGCGGAATCTACGGACCAGGCAGGTTCCCTCACCCCGCCACCATTCTCCCATCTAAACCAGCCTTTGGGCCCTCACCTCCCTCATCTGCATCGCTCCGGTTCCCATGGGACAGACCGCTACCCGTGCCCCACCAGTCCTGATACCCCTACAGAAGGTGGAGAAGTAGGCAGAGAAATGGGCAACATTTATCGCTGGGTGAAACGCGAGCCGCTGCCATACCCGGCTGAAGACGAAGACGAGGACGAAGAGGAGGAGGAAATGGGTGAAAACGGCGAGCAGCATCATAACCATCACAAGCAAGGAGAGGAGAGCGAAGGTGTGGATGACAAGAGTGGGTCGGGCACAGAGGAGACGGGCAGCAGTGAGGGGCGACCATCCCCTACAGGGCCGATGGGAAGGTTCCATATGCCGTATGAGCCCGAGAGCTTCGGGGACAATCTGTATGTCTGCATTCCCTGTGATAAAGGTTTCCCTAGCTCAGAGCAGCTTAATGCACATGTGGAGACACACACAGAAGAGGAGCTGTATGTCAACTCTGGCGGGGAAATGGGAAACGGCAATAATGGCAGCACCAAAAACACGAGCAACGCCACAAACGGTTATGGAAGCCTCAACAGCAGCAACACTCTGAACAGTCTCTCCCCTCTAGAGACAAAATCTGACCAGGGACTGAATTCAGGGGTTATCGGGGAGATGATGAGACCGTATCGCTGTTCCAGCTGTGAAAAGTCCTACAAAGATCCAGCCACTTTAAGGCAACACGAGAAGACCCACTGGCTAACACGGCCTTACCCCTGCACCATTTGTGGCAAGAAGTTCACACAGCGCGGCACCATGACGCGCCACATGCGCAGCCACCTCGGCCTTAAACCTTTTGCCTGCGACAACTGCGGCATGCGCTTCACCCGCCAGTACCGCCTCACCGAGCATATGCGCATCCACTCCGGGGAAAAGCCCTATGAATGTCAGGTGTGCGGCGGGAAGTTTGCCCAGCAGCGCAACCTGATCAGCCACATGAAGATGCACAGTAGTGGAGGAAATGCAGATGGGAAACTGAAGTTGGACTTTGCAGAGGGCATCTATCCCCTGAGCAAATATGCAGCGGAACACCTGGGGCTGAAGCAGGAAAAGGCCAATGAGCTCATCATCCAAGCACGGCAGCATCTGGATGCCAAGGTCATAGAGAGCCTGTACCCACTCTCCAAACTGGCCTCTGAGCACCTGGGCCTTACCCATGACAAGATGGATATTCTGGGACAACCACTGCCTCTTCCTCCACAGACCCTGTCTGAAGTGCAAACCATTGACCGCTACTCACCCAGTTAAGACATATGACAATTGTAAATGGCAACCACCAATAAGTTTGCATGCACACACCGTTTGCAGTATTCTAAAGCCATTCACCTCAACCCAGTATCTCCGCTGCACCTCAGACTCAAGCCAAGTGGAACTAGTCTGCTAACGCACGCCAAAAAATTGTAGACTGTAAAAGTGCCTTTCTTTGCATCTAATGTATCTCTTAAGTTCTCCTTCATAAAGGAGCTCTTCACTATACGTGACCAAGGAACACTCGTTCAAAGACCTGCAGTATTTATGTACAGCGTATGCAAATAAACGTTTCTTCACTTCCAGCTATTGAGCCATAGACAAAAAAAAAAAATTTGAAGCCAAAATGAAACTGTTTTTTTATTTATTTTTGTATGATAACATCCAAAGAAAGAGGGTTGCAAAGGAACTTTGCAATCTGACCCTAAACCTGTGTACTATTCATCTTTGTATGAAAAAAGGAAAGAAAAAAAAAAGCACATATGAACAATATTCAGGGTTGTTCTGTCCTGAGCAGAAATTATGTAAAAGTCAACGCACCAGAATTTAGTTTTTTCTTTCTTTCTTTCTCAATTCCATACTAATAGTTGAGCATTTTTGGGGTACTAGATGAACAAATTATCCTTTTCATTTTTCATTTTATTTTTTTGCTTGCTTGACCCCTTCATATACAATGATTGAAATGAGAAATCGCTCCTGTATTTTAAGTGTTTTCTGGTTTAAAGTCCCCCCCACTTCTCTTTAGTCGTGTAGATAAATGATCAGCATATAACAGTAATAGCTTCATTTACTCTACATGCAACTTTGACTTTTTTTTTTATAGCTAAAACTTCCTTTTGCAGAGTGACAAACATCCCTTAGCTTTTAGTTGATATTGACATGCAGCAAGCGAAGCCTCGTGATCTGATAAGCGGGACATGATTGCACATCTGATGACACACTAACGGCCGCTCGCGATGAGCTCAGCTACGACTCATGCCTTAAGAGAAGTATGGGAGTTGTTGCGGACTTTGCGTTATATTTACAATTGTGGAATCGGCTCAGTAGAGAGGCAGAGACCGGGGGGAAAATAATATGACAAAGAAGCCTGACATTTACTGTCAGGCGTCATTAAAAGTGGTGGGATGAATAGAGGGGTAGTAGTCAGAAACCTCCCTTGTAGTTAGTTTACAGGTCAGAGTGAGTGCTTCCTCCATGCAGCGACTTGAAGGGATGTTCATGCCACACGCTACAAGCTGATAATCTGTCCGCATTATAAACACATTAAGGAGTTTGTGGGTTTTTCCACTTAAGCCAGTGGATGAACAGCACTCTTCAGCTGCTGCGCTTCAGTAATCCCTGTGAAATCTCACTTTCTCCTGGACAGTTCGCACCACTTGCAGACGTGATGTCCCATTTCATGCCTGCCATCTCACCCCTCTGATCCACTTAGAAACATAATATCGCAGCCAGGCGAACGTCTCTCCTGGCCTTGCCTCTCTACTCTGCTGGGATCAAATTACATTTTTTCTGTGTTGGACGACCAGCAGCTCTTCCACCTTGAAAACAATTATAAAAAAAGCACTTATAGTTGCAGGTCAAGGGCACATTTTTGCCTGTAAGTTTGTATTCCAAAAAGCATGTTGGCCTTTTATTTTCTTCTTTTCCACAGGCTAGAGAAGTTTGACCACTATTGGTGCCAACGCCAACCTCAGTAGTGAATGTGAAAACTAAAGCCATAAATACACTGTGATAGTAGTGAACCTGATGGGCTTTAAGAAACGAGAAAAAAAAAAAAAAGTGCCTGATTTTTGGATTTCTTTTTAAATGTAACATTTAAGGGCTTTGTTTCTGTAGCATATGATCATATCAAATATGTTGTATCCTGTGACTTAAAAAAAAAAATCTGAAAGCAGCGCACGTAAAACTGGTGCTTACCTCAGGACTGAACCCAGCATGGAAATGCTAAACTTTTTTGTAAATTGTTTGCTTCAAAATAGCATCACATGCACACAATCACATATACGCATTTTTATTTTATTTTCTGTCACGGGGCAGTCGTCCTGTAATAAACCTGTGTTTTTTTTTATAATTATTTTTTATTGTTTAATGGGAGAGATAACCTGTGATATTAGCGTTTTTGTTTTGATTTTCTTGAAATGGTATATTTTATGTTGAACCTCAAAGAGGCTTTTGTCAATTTGACCAAATTCATTGTTACATCGTATCTTATTTTTGGTGATGATTGTGATTTTTTTGACATTTTGGTTCATATGATGGCATCGATGTTTGGTTTTAGCCACACACACAGCAATATGTAGGTGACAAGTGTTGAATTTTGAAATATCTCTCCTCCTGCAAGGCCTAATGCATCATCAGCACTTCCTTAAACAGACAAGCCTGCAAACTAGCCTCACAATTGTTTGGCTTCTTTACTACAGAAGATAGTGAACCTTTGACATGAGCCAGACAGAGGTCTTATACTTGCACAGAAGCACACAGGAAGCCGTCTTGTTTTGCTTGGTTCTTCAAGTTTTGCGACTGCTTTTCTGTTTAGTTTTGTGACTTAAATTAAAAAAAAATAATAAAACGGTTTAAACTAAACACTGTAGTACTAATGCACTCTGTAAACAAATGCATACGTCACAAAATGTAAGTTTGAGCGGATGCGAGTCATGGGAAATTCAATCTTCTCTATCTTCCCCATTCACCGGCTCAAATGATGTCTATTCCAAAATGTTCCCCCCCTTTTTTTTTTGCTAACACCACTAAAAAAACACAAACCGTTTCCACAGCCACTTCAAATCTGTGTTGGAGGAACAAGAAAGATAATTTTTGTAACCAATTCTGTGGGATCTGCACCAATTGAATCCTCATCATGAACAATAGCGGACACGGCTGAGCATCTATAGAAAGAGAGGAAGTATTTGCTTGTCTGTTTGTGTGTCACTATGCTATTTGAGTGTATGGAGAGCTGTTAATGCACGTCCTGGGAATAGATTTGGTGTGAAGGAGAAGAGCTGAGGAGCAGGAAGTGAACTTTTGGCTGGCGTGTTGTGCTGAGCAGGATGTGCCGTGTGTTTTCGCTCAGAAGGAGATAGAGGGTTAAAGAACGGGGAGGGAGAGGAGCAGGGCGAGCGCAGCAGGGTGGACACGAGCTATTGTCTCAGTATAAAAGCATGTTTCTACTTCTAAAACCCAATTTAAAAAAAGAAAAAGTAATCTGTAGCTCCTTTTTTCCTTCCTCTTCTCTTTGGGATAAACATTAGTATCGTAAAAAATGGATACGTATACAGGCTGGACGATGAACCAAGTTTCAGGACAAGATTTTTGACATTACTTTCTATATATGTACATTATAAATATTTCTCTTTAATAAGTGGTTTTTTTCTGGTTTAATCACAATAGAAAAATCTTGTTACAATTGATTAATATAGCCTCATTGAATTTTACACCATATAATATTGTTAATATTCCTTAAATGAGATGCCAACCAAGTCGTCCTCTCTCTGACACCAAAGTGGTTTTGGTAAAAAAAAAGAAAGAAAAAAAGAAAGAAAATTGAGGCATTCAAAACTAATTTGTCATCATTATGTAATTTATCGGCAGCTTTGAGTTTAACAAAATGAGAGTAGAAAAACAAGTTCAGTATGTGACACCCATACTGTACTTTACAGTTTATGCCCACAAAGACTGCAGCACTGAAATACATCACAGATGTTAAAATCAAAGACTGTTTTTGTGGCTTTCACAAGTCAGAAAGTTGAACAAAGCCCCTGACCAACAGTGCTTGATCATAAATATGACTAAACATGGAAATTCACAGATGTTAAAATCAAAGACTGTTTTTGTGGCTTTCACAAGTCAGAAAGTTGAACAAAGCCCCTGACCAACAGTGCTTGATCATAAATATGACTAAACATGGAAATTCACTGTTGGAAATGTTACTTTTATCCCATCTAGTTTATTTGATTTGAACAGGATTCGTGTTTAAATCAAAGCCACAGCCAAAGTGTGTTAGGGGAGCAGGGCGGAGGTGGGCCTACTGGAGTTCAGGCCTTAGCTTGAGTCTTTACCAAAGTGCTTTAGTTAGAAAATGTATATGCAACAGTTTATATGAATATGTTCTGATGTATTAATTTAATGCACCTGCCCGTCTGCAGTCCAACATACATTACAAGATATTTGACACTTTCAAAAGTTACACGTAGCTGCTTTAAAGTGTATTTTATTGGGAAAAAAGGATATATATNATATATATATATATATATATAATCTCCCAAATGTCTTAACCAGCTCTCCTCTTGGCATTTTGTTTCCATGCATCTTTTTTCTCCTCTTCCTCCCTCCATGAGGCTTGGCCACGCTGCCCTTTCACCCCCAAAGCCCTGCTTCCTTCTTCACCTCTCCTTGTGTCTTCTCTCTTAAACAAGCCGCTGACCCACAGCACACGCCACCTCCCTCCTCCCCCACGATCCACTTACTTCCAGCTGTTTTTCATGCTGAAGACGACAGTTGTCTAAATGTTTATGCGAGGAGCTACTTTCCTTTTCCTTAAGCCCCGATCAATTTCCAAAATGAACTTTGTGGCATGTTTGAAGAAACTGCAGCCGATACCCCCATCCACCAAAAAAAATTGATTTTTTTTTTCTTTTTGTATTTTTAAGCCAAGAAATGATGCGCAAAGGGGAGATTAAAGTGAATAAACAGCTGTAGAGGAAATGCAGAATAATAGTGAGGGAAGAAAGCAAGATGCCAGTAAAGTAAAGATGAAGTTGCACAACTGGCTGTACCAGCCAAGTCATGTGCCAAGATGGAGAGAACAAGCAAAGGAGAAGGGTGGAGAGGAAAAGAAGCTGAAATGGAGACACAAATAGTTTGGGTTTGACAGTCAGCGCTGGAAATAAAAGAAATCTGTGCTTTGTGTTTGCTCACATCTTTTACTTACTCATTTGGCAGTTTGCAGAAATTAACTGAGCAAGGATGTTTATTTATGGTCATTTTTATTATTAATTACAGCCACTAATTCCTCTTTTTTTTTGAACAATTTGTTCATTTTTGTTTGACGTCTAATCCAACATGCTCTTTTCAGACATTTATCACCTGATCAGCTGCTCTTTGTAGCTGAACAGAGGAAAAGTTTCTGCCTGCATGTCATCCTGCATTTGTTTAGGTTGGATTTCAGTTTCCGTCTCAACGTTCAGCACATCCAAAACTGACTAAGTGGATGTTTGCTCGAATCGTTTTGTGGTTTTTAACGTTTTATATACCGTGTATATATATATATATATATTAGGGATGCACCGATCCACATTTCTCACTTCCGATCCGATACCGATACTTAAGAACTGGGTATCGACCGATACCGATACTTTTCCGATCCGATACTGTTCAGGTATGTGAATCTGTATAATGAAATATTTGTACTGAGACTATAAAGTTATGTGTATTTTGGAATGTTTTCTATACTATAAAGACTATACTGTTAAAGTTTGTGAGTTTCCTGTTGTGAGTGTCTTCATTGGTTTTAACTCACATAATGTTAAGACGGCAGTCACAGAATATGATGGAACACAAGTGCTCTTTGAAGCTGGATCGGAAATATCGGCAGGTTGGATCCGATATCCGATACTTAAATTATGCTGGTATCGGATACCGATACCGATACTGGATCGGATCTGCCCCATCCCTAATATATATATATATTTACAGTGTGCTAGTTCTACTCCAGAAGTTTAAATTTGAAGACAAACAAAGAGCATGAACAAAACAAGCAGGAATTTGGAGGAGTCTATCTCTCACACACACAGACACACACACACAAACAGCTGGATGGCAGACTGACTGCTGCTCCAGATTAGGTCAGATTTAATTAGGTTGCCCTGCTCCGTTTGGAGTGTCGCTCCTTGTTGAAAAAGTCATTTTTAAAAGAAAAGCCTGCACCATTGACGGCTTCTGCTTGACACTTACTGAAACCTGTGCCAAAACTTTACAGAGCCTCAGGGTCCTCCTTTACACAGACAGACACAAAGTGTTTAGTTTGCTTTAATAAATATTTCTGTGTTGAGATGGCAAATAGAAATCTAATGAAAAAAAAAAATCTTTGGAAGTGGTTGTGCATGACAGTGGGGTTAGGGGTTGAAAAATTCAGCAGAAATTCAAATTGCCACGCAGACAGTGCTGTTAATGTAAAAAACGACTAAATACATGCATCACAAATTTACTATGGAAATGGGATTTTTTCAGCCGACCTAAATAATTTTTATTTTTCTGAGGCTTTACAGCAGTTTACAGTATAATCATAAGAATGATTAAAAACAACCCTTATCACCAAACAGTATTTTTTTTGTTCGCTTTTTCAGTGTCAATATTGATTTTACTTTTGCTTTCATGAAATGAATGTATTTATTGCATGTCAAAATGTTTTATAGCATTTTTTTTGTAAATTTCATTTTGTTTAAATAAGAAAATCATTTAATGATGGTGTATTAATACGATTGTGTAGAAAAGGCTTTTATTTTTTTAAGCCAATGTGAAAAAAAAAGTTGTTTTTTCTTTTCTTAATTTGCTACTATATTCAAAATCAACTTGGCAATAAAACAAATTCCATAATGGATTCAGAAGAACATGTTTCAGTTTTATTGTGTTTTGCGCATTATTTTTATTATTATTATGTGGTTGCACCAAAGTCTTTTGAAGCTTGTTTAAACTTATACTTTCTTAGATATAATCTGTCTTGATTTACAAGGATTACATTTTTTCACTAGTAGTAGACTACTGCAACCATTTATGCTTTTGGCATATTTATTATGCATGAAATGGGTTTTCATTAAGAGAGAAAAATATGGGAGAAATAGAGCACGATAAAAACTATTTGACCGTGACAACTACCACAAGAATGAGTAACTCCAGTTCATTTTCCTGCAATACACTACCCTTCGAGTCCATAACCTCATATATGGAGACATGCGAGTGCCTCATTTAGGCCAAAGAATTTCAAATGAATCCCATACATCACACACAGTCCATATGCAACAATGAGCATATCCATTACTTTGTCAGCAGGAGCAAAACCAGCCAAACATGTACACACACACACACACACACTTCCTTTCTTTCTGTGTGAAATTCACCTTATTATCATCAGCACATAAGAAATCATAGTGCCTTCCAGATGTTTGATATGAATCAAGCAACCGGCCACAAATCATGTCTGAATGTTAAATAAATTAGCATTTCTTCTCTCAGGTGCTGTAAATCATCAGCATTCACAGATCGGAGGCGCTTCCCTGGGAGATCGTGTTCACTATAGGTGTAATGACAGACATCATGTGCTCTGTGCCGTTTCCCCAGCAGGTGAAAACAAAACGAACAGTATGACATCCGTCACACACATCTCACTTCATTTTGTTTCCTAAACTTGGAGCACATGCACACTTTTTCTCCAACTTTTAGACACCAGCAGGAATATTTTGTGCTCACTGTGTGAACCATTTGGAGGATTCACATAATCAAGACAGGTGTCAAACACACCAGATGGTTTTATTCTGTTTTAAACCAGCCTATAATGGGTGACAAACAGAGAACAGATAAACTTCTAGAAGCTTTGAGCAACAAATTAAGAGCCCTAAACTAAAGTGTGACTGTTTATACTTCAACATGCAATTCATTAGTGTTGGGAAATCCTAGACAGTTAAAATCTTTTTAAAATGGGGGTTTTGTGGAAATTTCAGAAAAGAAAAAAAGTTTTAGTTGTTAGTCTATTAAACAACCACAATTTAAAGAACTCAATTTTATTCCTGACTGGACAGATGAGATAATGGCAAATCTGAGTAAGGCCACTGGTGTCATCTCAAAACAATTCCAACCTTGAAAATGTCACCAATTTATGCAACGACCTAAAAAAAAAAAACGTAATTACAATGTAATATTATTGCAGCAGAAATGTTATGATATTCCTGCTGGAAAAGGAAGTGTCACAATTAGTGCTTGCAAATACCCACGGGATTCTGCTTAAGTGACTGTGTACAGCAAAATGA
>JBBPBX010091214.1:3346-13976 GCA_038048925.1 Garcialebias charrua
GTTCCAAAAGAAACAAGCATATCTGAATACCGGTATACTTTATTGAAATTTACTTTTCTCCTTCTAACTTATATTTTGAGCTTTACAGGTGGTTTTAATTACTAAAGCTGGTGTGCCCCCGTGTTCTCCTGTCCAACCATCTATGCAACTTGCAATAAGGAGAAACCCCTGATGTGATATATAGGATTACTAGACTGGAATAACCAGTTGCTTTTACAGCAGCTATAAGATTACAAGGCTGGAATATCTAATCCGTGCTACCTTACAGGCACTTTGAAATCCTGTCATCTTTAATGGATGAGCATAAGGGCTTCTGAGATGGAATTACCCAGATCATGTGCACAAAATGAGTTCACAGTTTTTGGTCATCCCTAACCAAATTGGCATCGGCCGACCAGCTGATTTTAAATCTTTTTTGCCAATGACTTGTATCTTTGATCAAAGTTCAAATGAAATTAAATGTATTTATTTGGCACATTAAACAACTGTTGTTGGCCATATTTCTACACACAAAAGTAAGTATTTCTTTCAGCTTCTTCCATCTTCAGGGGTTGCCACAGTGAGCAGATTCACATAAAAGATTTGGCAATTGTTTTACACAGGTTGTCATTCTGACGCAACCTGGGCTCAAACCCACAACCTCAGGATTACAAAACCACAGCACTGACCACCAGCTATACCCAAAATAAATAGTAAAGAAACAAAACGAAACACAAGAGACTATAAGAACAAACAACATTTAAACCAATTAAAAATATGAAAAGGCATAAAATAGTGCCATTAAAAATGTGTAGAAATGTCATCTATAATGTTGTATTAAAGCCAGAAAGAACAAATGTGTGTTAAGATAAGATTTAAAACCACCAAGATGTCTGATATGAAGGGCCAGCTGGTGGCACAGAGGTTAGAGAAGGTAGGCCTTTGATCGGAAGGTCACCGGTTTGACTCCCCATGCCGACAACATCAAACTGCGGGTGGAAAAGGTGAAACACCCACACATGCAGCGTGAGGCCAACCTGAACATCAACATACAGAGAGTTACAGTAATCCAACCAAGACAATAAAAGCATGAATCATTTGTTCAGATTTGTATTATTGAGCTTGTATTAGAATTAAAACCACGATAGATGAAGGGTGTAGCTTTGGCTTCCTGCATTCCAGCAGATCTGTTCCTCTCAAACCCAGCCGGTTGAAGCGGACGGCCGCTTGTCCTGAGCCTGGTTCTGCTAAAGGTTTCTTCCTAATGAGTGAGTTGTTCCTTTCCACTGTCGCCTTGGTGCTTGCTCAAGATGAGAGTCTGCGACGGAGTTAAATTCAAAGTCTGTTCCTCAAATAAATAATGTTAACTTATTTTATACAGTATACCTATATGAATGTTTCTGTTCAGTGCCCTGAGATGACATCTGTTGTGACTCGGCGCTATATAAATGAACTTAATTGAACTGAACTGCATTGATCTTACATTGACAGAACTCACCGGATACCAGTCTGACTAATTCTCATGAATTTTGGGTGACACAAACTAAAGCCATAGAGACCCTGCCAAAATGATCCATTTGTATTGTAGCAATACCAGACTATTTGAGTTCAATATTCAATTCAATTCAATTCAGTTCATTTATATTGAGTCAAATCACAACAAAGTTGTCTCAGGGCACTTTACAGGAACATTCACATACAGTACATAGAAAAGCCAATTAGTAAAGTTCTTTATCTAAGGAAGCAGCAGACAAATTGAATCTTCACTTTCTCACAGTCTCCCATCCTGAGCAAGCACAAAAGTAACAGTGGAAAGAAAAAACTCCCTTTTAAAAGAAAGAAACCTCCAGCAGAACCAGGCTCAGGACAAGCGACCATCTGCTTTGACCGGCTGGTTTGAGAGGAACAGGAAGGAGAGACAAACGAACACAGAACGGTAGGTCCAGATATAGGTCCAGGTGTACCTGAAAGACAAAAGAAACACATGTTGAGGATAGAAAAAATAATTACAAATACAAAACAGGTTGAGCAGAGTAAGTAAAGACAGTAGCAGAGTGAAGAAATGTGGTCAGTTTGTCCTACAGCAGTCTAAGCCTATAGCAGCATAACTAAGGGACAGCTCAGGGAACCCAAGCCGACCCTAACTACTGTATAGGATTTAGCAAAAAAGGAAAGTCTTAAGCCTAGTTTTAAAACTGGATACAGTATCAGCCTCACGGACAGAGATTGGAAGTTGTTTCCAGAAGAGAGGAGCCTGATAACTGAAAGATCTTTCTCCCATTCTGCTTTTGGAAACTCTAGGAACTGCAAGTAAACCTGCAGTCTGAGAGCAAAGTGCTCTGTTAGGAAAATATGGAACAATAAGAGCTGTAATACAAGATGGAGCTAGGTTGTTGAGAGTTTTGTAGGTTAAAAGTAAGATTTTGAATTCAATTCTGGACTTGACAGGGAGCTAATGGAGAGAAGCTAAAACTGGATAGATATAATCTCTCCAACTCCAGTTAGTTTTTTTTCCTGAAAAAGTGCCAAATTGAGAATTATAACTCCCACAATGCACCAAAGTACTGTATATCCACTCACAACATGTAACTAAAGCAGCGGTTTTGTTTTAATGCACATTCACAAAGTTATTGCTGTAACAATGTAAAGGGGTTAAATTAAGAGAATTAAACTCATTTGGTAATTTTACAGTGTGGTTCTGAATCTATTCCAGACAAATCAAAACTTTCTTTTTTACTTCAACATGAAGTTGGGATTTATTGTCCCTGCTCTGTCAACATGTGAAGGAGTGCTGGAGGCGCTTCTCCACCCATGCAGCTTCATTTGTAATCACAAATAACCCTGCTGATGGAGACATTGCTTTGTCAACACAGCCTGTTTATCAGTAAGGTGATAGTGTCATCGGTAGAGGAGGTTGCAGGGAGGGAGGAGGGACAGATGATGGATGGAGGTCTGCATGGAAGAGTAGAGGGAGGGGCATTAATCCCTCTTCTGTCTGTTCTCCTGAAATGAGTAGCTGCATTCTACGTCAGCCTGAAGTTCATATCTCATCCATTTACCTCCTCTTTCACATTATTACTGACACATTATTTTTGCCTGGAGAAGGACTGATCATTTACTCTCTTTGTTTGACTTGTGCAACTTGTGCTCCCTGTCTATCGCCCCGTCTCTTTTTGCTTGTAGCGAATTCTATTATGAAGTGTTTGAACGGCACGTCATGATTCGACTGACTGCACACTCAATAACATGTGCAGGAAACTGTAGAAGTTTCTGGATAAATGTGGGACAAGTCTGCAAACTACTGTGTATGTGA
The DNA here is from genome assembly GCA_038048925.1 of Garcialebias charrua. Classification (NCBI taxonomy): domain Eukaryota; kingdom Metazoa; phylum Chordata; class Actinopteri; order Cyprinodontiformes; family Rivulidae; genus Garcialebias; species Garcialebias charrua. The sequence continues at coordinate 6,639 of JBBPBX010091214.1, forward strand.
GCACATGAATGTCTCTGTGTATTAAAAAGAGCATAAAGTTTCTTGTGTCAATGCCTTAAGCACACTTCAAATGAATGTATGCTGACGTCATCGTGACATCACATAATATTGTGAGAGTGTGTGGTAATCTATGGGAAAGAGTGGAGTGTGGAGTCCTAGAAGAGTTCCCTGTGACCTTGAAGCGATGTGCGCCTGCCTTCGCCTGCAGTGGTCCTGCTCGCACCGCAAGGTTACAGAGAACCAGCAGCTCCTGGCTGCAGCACGGCAACAACAAGATGAAGAGATCTGATCAAATAATAGTTTTCATCAGGTAACGCAAGATTGAACCAATCTTGCCAACTTGAACGTCCTTCTACAAGCGTGCAAGGATAACTTCAATCAAAGGTTATGGCTCTTGAAAGAAAGTATAGCTGTTTAATATGGGGGGGGTTACAATGTCAGCTCCCTAAAGTCACTTTTTTTAAATGACAAATTTGCACAAGTACAAGATGCAAAAATACTAGATCTGAGAACTTTCCAGTGAAATTATGTTTACTGATACTTACCCAACCAGGAGCTTATGTGCGTTTTGAAACAGGACATTACTGCAGTGATAATACAGAAATAAAAGAGAGCTTGTATGAAGATTTTGCAAACTAATGCGACAGACAGTCAGTATCAATATGAAGACAAGACAAAGCTGAAGTCTTTGGGCAGACAGACATCGCTGCAGGTTTTAAGAGCTTTGGGGTAGAATATAGTCAAATCCCCACGGTGAGGGTGGATTGGATGATCCTGCATGTGGATGCTTAGTCTGCAGAAAAAGGGGGAACGATTGGGTCCCACACTCCCTTCCTCTGATCAAGCAGCGATTGGCTCCCACACAATAAATCTCCTATCACAGAGCGCACCTATATGAGCATCCCCGCTGACGGAGGAGGGAGCTGCAAGAACAAAGCCAGGTGACCCCCCCAAACTAAAATAAAATCGTTTGCCTTTTTTTTTGTTTGTCTTGTGCTTGTGTATGTGAGGGAGCACTATGTTTGTGAGTTTGCAAGGGTGAATTCAGCATCTCTGGTTTCGTCCGTGGAGTTAAATTACCCAGTGGGAGCTTTAATGCTGCTAGAGACACTCTTGATTGGGAGTTTTGATGAGGGAGAGTGAAGGGCGTGAAGAGGTACAGAACGAAGCAGCCTGGAAGGACAGAGCGGACATTGGGACGTCTGCAGAGCCAGGGACACGGGTGAGTCCTAACAGCTGCATGCATTATGTTGCACCTTGGCACTTAGATCTGATAAGGACTCTAGTGTTTATGTAAAATAAAACTGCTTCTTTGATTGTCAAGTTAATGCCAGATAGTGGCAAAATGGTTCATCTAAAAAGTTTTAGTAGAAGAAAAGTGCTTTTGGAAAAACTTCTTATAGATCTAAAGATGCTAGATGGTACTGTTTGCTTCTTGGTTTTTGTTCATTCTCACTGTTGAACCCAGTAACCCTTCTCTGTGTTTACACAGAGAAAAGCTAAATATGCATACTGATCGTCAGCAGCAGGATACATATTTCACGTCAAATCTACTCATTTTTCTTATATAAGATTGAAATCTATATCCTGAACTGTTGCGTTGTCTACTGCACCGTGAATGGAAACAAAGGTACACAGATCTCTTTGAGTCTCACAAGGCCCTTAGTGTCGAGTGCATCACAGCTTGACGGCATGTGTTCAGGATCTTGTTACTTGTTCAAACAAGACAAAAGGTGCCTTTGAAACAGCTAATAACAGTTGGAACAACTAATAAAAGATTAAGAAAATCTAAACTTGTACCGAATTAATGTAGAATTGTAGACAAGAACCAAACAGTCAGACGTTAAGAAAGCGATAGACAAATTTTAATGAGCTTGTACTCAAGTGTTATGCCAGAAGAAAAAGAAACAGTTTCGCAGCACATGATCAGCAATAAAGCTGTCCATACTGCCCATAAGCACTTTTCCATTCAGTTTTGTCGAGTTTGTGTTTTCGTTTAGGTCAATGAAAAGAAATTGAGGGGGAAAAAAACAAGTGTTTATGCAGAGTATCAGATAGCAGCTTCTCTGCTGATGCAAACAAGAGCTGCCAGAAAAGCTCTTTATCAACAGAACTATTCTAGATTGCAGTGCTCAAGAAAATGCAATACTCATCATTTCCAAATCACTCTTTTGCAGATTAACCAGAAACCCGAATCTAAAATGAGTGAACGGCAACCTGAATGGTAGCCAGGAGGAGGGAAGTCCCACCAGGATCCGCAGCGTGGCACTGGTTCTGGTCTCCTCTGTCTCCACAACCTGGCTGACTGCTAGCAGCAAAGCCGGTGATGGAGGTGCCACTTGTTAATTTTGAAAACATGGATGATGTTGGCATCAACCTGGGTGACCCAAGCGATTCTGGGTACCCTACCTCACCAACTTCAGAGGCGCCTGATCAGAACCTGTTAGCCCACCGGCCGGCTTCTCCTCACCGGTCACCACGCAGAGTGCGGCGCAGGCGCCACTCTGGTCAGGATGGGTTGTCACCGTCCACTCCTCCAACACTGACCTCTAAAGCAAACTCCAGCAGTGCCAGCCTGATCTCAAATCTGAAGCTCCTGATCAACAGTGAGTCTCCAACGGACAGTGTGTTCAGTAAGATACAGAAGGATTATTACGAAAATGAAGATCTGTTTGAAAAGCACTGTCTGGAAGACAAAGATGAGAAAGTTGTTATCAATATTTCAGGATTGATGTTTGAAACCCAACTCAGCACGCTGAGTAAGTTTCCAGAGACACTTCTGGGCAACCCTATGAAGAGGATAAATTACTATGACCCAATGAGAAATGAGTACTTCTTTGACAGAAATCGGCCATCTTTTGATGGGATTCTCTACTACTATCAGTCAGGAGGAAAACTCCGCAGACCAGCCAATGTTCCCTTAGATGTTTATGCTAATGAAATTGTTTTCTATGAGTTGGGTTATGAGGCAATAGAGCAGTTCCGTGAAGATGAAGGGTTTATCAAAGAACCTGAGGTCCTTTTGCCCACCAATGAACTGCAGAGACAGTTCTGGCTCCTGTTTGAATACCCAGAGAGCTCCAGTGCAGCCAAATCTGTAGCTCTGGTCTCTGTGTTCGTCATCGTCATTTCCATCTTCATCTTTTGCCTGGAAACTCTCCCAGAGTTTAGGGAGGACAGTGACTTTCCTCCAGGTTTCACCCAAATGCTCAACGGCACCCAAGACAGTTCTGTCCCTCGTCCTGCTCCTAAAACCATCATGACCTACCTCACAGACCCATTTTTCATTGTGGAGACTATTTGCATCATTTGGTTCTGCTTTGAGGTCTGTGTTCGTTTTGTGGTGTGCCCCAGCAAAAGTGATTACTTCAATAACATCATGAACGTCATTGACGTAGTGTCCATAATTCCTTACTTTGTAACCCTGGGGACTGAGCTGGCCACGACGCCAGATGAAGATATGAACTCAGGTCAAAACATGTCCTTAGCAATACTCAGAATCATCCGACTGGTGAGAGTTTTCAGAATTTTTAAGCTCTCTCGACACTCGAAGGGTCTTCAAATTTTGGGTCAGACCTTAAAAGCCAGCATGAGGGAACTGGGGCTGCTAATCTTCTTCCTTTTCATAGGAGTCATCCTTTTCTCAAGTGCCATGTACTTTGCAGAAGTGGATGAGCCCCAGACACAGTTCGTTAGCATTCCTGATGGCTTCTGGTGGGCTGTGGTGACGATGACCACCGTGGGTTACGGAGACATGTGCCCCACCACCATGGGAGGCAAAATGGTCGGCACTCTCTGTGCCATTGCTGGTGTCCTGACCATTGCCTTGCCTGTCCCTGTCATCGTCTCCAACTTTAACTATTTTTACCATCGCGAGACTGAGCAGGAGGAGAAACTGGTGATGGAAGCAGCATCGGAAGCTGCTCAGAAAATGTCAGCTGCTAACAAGTGTGGAAGCGCCCTTTCATTGAACAAAGGTAACGGAACTTGGCAGAACGAGAAAAACAACATGTACTGAAAGACTGTTCATCGTTACGTAGGGCACAAAAACACAAACGGACAAAATCAAACATATCTGCTAGTTTGTCTTCCTCATCATTTTGTACTTCAAACACAGATAAATCCAGTATTAATAGAAACTGTGTGGTGAGGTGATCTTAACACAAGTTGTCTGTCTGCATGTAGATGTGTCAAAGTGAAGTGCAATTAACATAACTCAGCAACCACTTTTACTCTTACCTGAAAGAATCTAGTCCAATATGAAGCATGGTCTGTGTTGTGGACAAACATTTCACCTTGACGGTTTATATACAAAAAGTAAGGACTGTGTGAATAGAAAATGTTTTGTAAGCTGTAAGATGTTCATTTGATCTGAAATAACTAAGCAAGTTTATCCCAGAGGAGGGAAAAAAAATAATTTGGTGATCAAGCATTCTAACTGTAAGTTCAGTCAGAGCTTGTATTACATCACAGGTCCATGTTGGGCTCCACTTCATTACATTCAGCACATTTGAGATAGGCCTTAGTGTGGTGTTCAAGGGCAAGCAGTGCGCAGTGCAAAGGAGGAGGACATCAGTGTACATACTGTCGCCTCAGCAAATCTATATCTGTGAGCGTTCAGCCAGCAGCACCTTCAGCGTAACAATATGTGTGTGATAAATAGCATGTCTGCTATTATTCTAAGATAGGCTGCAAAGCATAAATCAGACCTGCTCAATGATGACCATATAATGCAACAGTTGCATGCAGCAGCTGTAGTGATCTAAATCACTTGTTTTTTTTTTTATCTATGGGTTTTGTTTTTTGAGCTCCAACAAACAGGGTTTTGCTGTAAATTGATAATCCCAGTTTAATATTTGAATGTGAATTTCACCCACCCTTTAAAATCATATCAATTTTTATTGCACTGAAAGCTTTTTTCCCACATACAGTATCTCTTAAGCACTTTTGGAGCTTTATACCATCCATTGTTGGCAGGGAAAATATATTTATTAAGATAAATGTGAGATAATATATATTCATGATCAGGTGAAAAGACCAGGACAAAAAAAAAGAGAAAAAAAAAGACCTTTTTTTTATTTAAATGTTTTTCCATTTGCCTGGTTTTATCTTTTTTATCACATGGCACTGAGGCCGAAATAAGGTTAACTTCCTGTTAACGGAAGCTTTCATGTGTAGTGAAGCTGAATGTAATAGTATTTGATCATGCCGTAAAAAATCTTATATTCATGATAAACAAAGGTCATAAGTTAAATGAGTTTGTGAAATAAAGACAAATGCACAGAAGATAAATATAACTCCATACTATTTTTGCATGCCATCGCATTCAATGAAAATCGACTAAATGTGCAAACATTGTACTGTATATGTAAATCAGGCTTGCATTGAAATGCCAGTGAAAGTAGTTGCAACTCAGTCAATGCCTTTAAAATAATCCTATAATATGCAATTTGATGATGTGAAAATAAAGAATGTTTATGAAAAATGCAATAAATAAGGAGACAAAAGTTGGTCATTTCAATAATCAGCACTTTAATATGTTCCGAAGCACTGAAATATGCGAGAACTGTTACTGTATGTGTCAACTTTGTACAGTACAGTGTCATAATTTGCTATGTTTTATTTATTCTGCAAAGAGTGCCTTTCATTAAACATGTATGCAAACCGCATGAAGTTTACTTCGCTTGATTTCACTTCTGGGATTAAACGTATACCCACAATCAAGCAGATGTAACCATTTTAACATATTTTTCTTCTTATGTTTAAATATAAAAGTGATGAGTGCTGGTGTGACACTTCAGAGCTGAACACTCATTAACGCCTCATGTTAGCTGTTATTACTGCCTCCCTGCTGCTGGTTCCCCAACAATAATATTCATTCCATTGACGCCTGTCAAAGCACAAGAAAGAGGTGTGGGAAAAAGCCAGGCAGGTGTTATTTCTTTTTTTATATTGATAAAAATATGTTTAATTCTCGTGTGTGAATAGCAGCCTGAAGGAGCAGATGTTTCTCTTTAGGTGTGCTACAACAAAGCTTGTTAAGGAAGAAACAACTTGACTCAGAAAGTCCAGAAGATCAAAAAGATGTACAAGTTTATCTAAATGGAAAAGTTTTTGTTGTTGTTGCTGTTTGTGACATTAATTAAATAAGAAGAAGACATATTTGAATGTCTTGTTCTTTTGGCAAAACACTTTTGTAGGTGGAGGAAACTCCAGTGCTGTGGCTTATGTGACTTTTCTAGGATTGCTTCAGAAGCAAAAGCTCTGCGTTAAATATGCAGACCATATCAATCATTTATAAAATGATCTACCTTAACCAGCAAAGCTGTTTTTCTTGCTGCTTTGTCTCACATCGCCATTTAAAGACACGTTCTGGCTCTACGTGTTGTGTTTATGTTGATGTATTCTTTTTTTATTTTCTGAGCTAAATTAAATGTCAAAAAGATATAAACCACTGCAGTTTGCATTTTTAACCGTCCACGCTGTCACTGGTTAACGCTCAGATGTCATCTTGCCACCCTTCTGATCTCTAACTGTACAGGTGATAATAAGAATAAGCTTTGTTAGCATTTTAGCCTTTCAAAGGCGGACGTCTCAGGCAAGGTGAAAGCCAAAGTGAGGGTCGTCATTTATAATTCATGGAGTTGTTCCATGAAGAGATCAAATCCAGCCCTGCCTAAAAATTCGCCTCAAGAAATCAATTTAAATAGTACCACATGGTCCAGTCACTGTGACACAGCAAACCATTTTCCAACGTTAAATGCAGCTATAAAAAGCCCCGCAGCTCCACTGTTCTAACTTTTATTCTCTAAGCTGGTGACGAGCTGCGTCCCTTTGTTCTAAGGGAAACAATAGACGAGTCTCATATCAGTAGACTAGGTTACTGTGCTGTCAGCAGTCAGGCTAATTAAATTTAGGAGCTGCACAGACAGCAGTCTGCTGTCATTTGCACTGCAGGGGCTAAAGTCACCTGCAACTCAGCACACTGGATTTGAAAGAAATCCTTAAAAAGTCTCCAGTTTCTTTTAGGTGCTGCAACTTCTCTGGATGCAGGATGAAGTGCATGTGTTGAGCTGCAGTTCTACAAAAAAGATTAAGGGATCCATGGTTTTGTAGCATTTGTGAGGAAGAGGATCAGGCAATGGGAGACATCTTCAGAAAGTTATTTACACATTGTTTATGTTTATTTTTTTGTTTATTAAATTTGTTCATTTTTTTTACAAAAGAAACAATACAAGACAATCTCATAATGATAGTGTACAAAATGTAAAAAAAAATGAAAGGTAGCAGAAAGAAGAATAAATCTTATTATATCTGCCCCTTATCTCCAACAATCAG
>JBBPBX010091215.1:0-13976 GCA_038048925.1 Garcialebias charrua
ACAGAAACGGCTCAAGAGCGCCACCTAGAATATTTCAAACTACCCTCCGCATTGGCCTTAGTTTCACGTAGGATCATGAAATTTGGTACACTTGTCCAATTCACAAAGACGTACAGAAAACCCTCTGGCATCAACATTGTACGATAAATGGGAAGGCGGCCATTTTGGAATGTGGACCAAATTGGGTGCATACATTGGGTGCCGAACGGGTACGGGAAAGGCACGAGAGTGTTTCAGGGTGGACTAGCTCGACTTCCCGCGGTCGCCACGAGAAGGGCGGAGCGGCGCTAAGGCATTCACACGTGCATTTTCGTAGGAAATGCAAATTTTCTAGTTGTGTGAATGCCAACAAGGCATTCACACTATAGAGATTGTGTTTATATTTATTATTATTATTATTCTTATATGTTACTATCTTCCGTCCGTACGTTTTTTGGCGTCCTACTCCTCCTACAGTTTTCGTGCCATTTCAACATATCATATATCAAAATGTTCAGCTCGTTCAGGACAATTCAGCTATGACTTTTGGTACTGCTGCAACTTTCGCTTTTTGAAATATTAAGCCTTTTCGGCCATTTTTTTCCCATTGAAAATGAATGGAGCTAAAATGAAATGGCCTTTTGGGGGCTTTATCATATCCTAAATCTCCCCAAATTTGGCAGACTCATCAATCAGACATGGGGCAGTAATAAATGATCAACACCTCGCGTTTTCATATATGCTGAAGGGGCGTGGCCTGGCCTCAAAGTTAGGCATCTCGCCATGAAAAACGAAACACTAATAGCACCTACACAAAAACTGTCTAATACATCAAACCTTCAGTGATTGACCCACAACCAGTCCCCTGCAATACTGAATGGTCAAATCATGACATTAATTAAGCCACGCCCCCTCACAACAGGAAGTGTACAGTTGTACATTGAACGTCCCGATCGGACACCTGTTACCTAATCAGCGTGACGGTGTGTCCAGTGACCGAAGACATGTTGGTGTAACAAGCTTTCCAACACTGACCGTTTTGGGTGGAGCATGTGGGCGTGGTTATGTGGCGAATCAGACGTAACGCCGTCACAATACGTTTGGCCTTTTGGGAGCTTTATCATATCCCAAAACTCACCAAATTTGGCAGACTCGTCAGGACTGGTGAAAAATTACATATTTTGGGGGCGTGGCCAAAATTGCAACAGAAACGGCTCAAGAGCGCCACCTAGAATATTTCAAACTACCCTCCGCATTGGCCTTAGTTTCACGTAGGATCATGAAATTTTGTACACTTCCCCGATTCACCAAGACACACAGAAAACCCTCTGGCACCAACGTTGTACGATGAAAGGAAAGGCGACCTTTTCGGCCATTTTTATCCCATTGAAAATGAATGGCGCTAAAATGAAATGGCATTTTGGGGGCTTTGTCATATCCCAAAACTCACCAAAATTGGCAGACTCGTCAGGACTGGTGAACGATTACATATTTTGGGGACGTGGCCAAAATTTCAAAAGAAACGGCTCAAGAGCGCCACCTAGAAAATTTCAAACTACCCTCCGCATTGGCCTTAGTTTCACGTAGGATCATGAAATTTGGTACACTTGTCCAATTCACCAAGACGCACAGAAAACCCTCTGGCGTCAACGTTGTACGATAAATGGGAAGGCGGCCATTTTGGAATGTGGACCAAATTGGGTGCGCGCGTTAGGTGCCGAACGGGTACGGGAAAGGCACGAGAGTGTTTCAGGGTGGACCAGCTGGACTTCCCGCGGTCGTCGCGAGAAGGGCGGAGCGGCGCTAAGGCATTCACACGTGCATTTTCGTAGGAAATGCGGTTTTTCTAGTGTTACAATTACATCTGTTACTATCCTGATTCCGTACGTTTTTTGGCACGCTACTCCTCCTACAGTTTTTGTGCTATTTCAACAATTCATATATCAAAATGTTCAGCTCATTCAGGACATGATGGCTATGACTTTTGGTATTGGTGCAACTTTAGCTTTTTGAAATATTCAGCCTTTTCGGCCATTTTTTTCCCATTGAAAATGAATGGAGCTCAAATGAACTCAATGAGCTCATTTTACACCCTTGATATCTTTGGAACTCATTACAATATTTCACTACTCCTTTCACATTTTGGACCAACTCAGCTTCCTTCAGCTTCCTTGTACAAATTTTTAAAAAAAATTCAGCTACTTTCAGCTAATTTCAGCTGTTTCTTCAACTGCTTTGCGCTCTTTTCAGCTTTATGCAGCTTACTTCAACATTTTTGTACTTCTTCTGACTTATTTCTGCTAATTTCAGATCATTATGCTCCTTTCAGATAATTTTTGAAAGATTAAGATATTTTTGATATTTTAGCTAGTATTTAGCTGTTTATGCAACTATAGAGATTGTGTTTATATTTGTGTGAATGCCAACAAGGCATTCACACTATAGAGATTGTGTTTATATTTGTGTGAATGCCAACAAGGCATTCACACTATAGAGATTGTGTTTATATTTGTGTGAATGCCAACAAGGCATTCACACTATAGAGATTGTGTTTATATTTATTGTGTGAATGCCAACAAGGCATTCACACTATAGAGATTGTGTTTATATTTATTATTATCTACAGTTTATAGATGTTACTATCTTCATTCCGTACGTTTTTTGGCATGTAACTACTCGCACAGTTTTGGTGCGATTTCAACAATTCATATATCAAAATGTTCAGCTCATTTAGGACAATCCGGCTATGACTTTTGGTAATGCTGCAACTTTAGCTTTTTGAGATATTCAGCCTTTTCGGCCATCTTTTTCCCATTGAAAATGAATGGAGCTAAAATGAAATGGCCGTTTTGGAGCTTTATCATATCCTAAATCTTACCAAATTTGGCAGACTCATCACTCAGACATGGGGGAGTAAAAAATGATCAAAACCTCATGTTTTCATATATGATGAAGGGGCGTGGCCTGGCCTCAAAGTTAGGTATCTCGCCATGAAAAACGAAACACTAATAGCACCTACACGAAAACTGTCTAATACATCAAACCTTCAGTGATTGACCCACAACCAGTCCCCTGCAATACTGAATGGTCAAATCATGACATTAATTAAGCCACGCCCCCTCACAACAGGAAGTGTACAGTTGTACATTGAACGTCCCGATCGGACACCTGTTACCTAATCAGCGTGACGGTCTGTCCAGTGACCAAAGACATGTTGCTGTAACAAGCTTTCCAACACTGACCGTTTTGGGTGGAGCATGTGGGCGTGGCAATATGGCGAATCAGACGTAACGCCATCACAAACGAAACACTAATAGCACCTACACGAAAACTGTCTAATACATCAAACCTTCAGTGATATACCCACATCCGGTCCCCTGCAATACTGACTGGTCAAATCATGACAATAATTAAGCCACGCCCCCTCACAACAGGAAGTGTACAGTTGTACATTGAACGTCCGGATTGGACACCTGTTACCTAATCAGCGTGACGGTCTGTCCAGTGACCAAAGACATAGTGTTGTAACAAGCTTTCCAACAATGACTGTTTTGGGTGGAGCATGTGGGCGTGGCGATGTGGCGAATCAGACGTAACGCCGTCACAATACGTTTGGCCTTTGGGGAGCTTTATCATATCCCAAAACTCACCAAATTTGGCAGACTCGTCAGGACTGGTGAAAAATTACATATTTTGGGGGCGTGGCCAAAATTGCAACAGAAACGGCTCAAGAGCGCCACCTAGAATATTTCAAACTACCCTCCGCATTGGCCTTAGTTTCACGTAGGATCATGAAATTTGGTACACCTCCCCGATTCACCAAGGCGCACAGAAAACCCTCTGGCACCAACGTTGTACGATGAAAGGAAAGGCGACATTTTCGGCCATTTTTATCCCATTGAAAATGAATGGAGCTAAAATGAAATAGCATTTTGGGGGCTTTTTCATATCCCAAAACTCACCAAAATTGGCAGACTCATCAGGACTGGTGAACGATTACATATTTTGGGGGCGTGGCCAAAATTGCAACAGAAACGGCTCAAGAGCGCCACCTAGAAAATTTCAAACTACCCTTCGCATTGGCCTTAGTTTCACGTAGGATCATGAAATTTGGTACGCTTGTCCAATTCACAAAGACGCACAGAAAACCCTCTGGCATCAACGGTGTACGATAAATGGGAAGGCGGCCATTTTGGAATGTGGACCAAATCGGGTGCACGCATTGGGTGCCGAACGGGTACGGGAAAGGCACGAGAGTGTTTCGGGGTGGACCAGCTAGACTTCCCGCGGTCGTCGCGAGAAGGGCGGAGCGGCGCTAAGGCATTCACACGTGCATTTTCGTAGGAAATGCGGTTTTTCTAGTTATTATTATTATTCTTATATGTTACTATCTTCCGTCCGTACGTTTTTTGGCGTCCTACTCCTCCTACAGTTTTCGTGCCATTTCAACATATCATATATCAAAATGTTCAGCTCGTTCAGGACAATCCAGCAATGACTTTTGGTAATGGTGCAACTTTAGCTTTTTGAGATATTTAGCCTTTTCGGCCATTTTTTTCCCATTGAAAATGAATGGAGCTAAAATGAAATGGCCTTTTGGGGGCTTTATCGTATCCTAAAACTCATCAAATTTGGCAGACTCATCATTCAGACATGGGGGAGTAAATATTTATCAAAACCTTGCGTTTTCATATATGCTGAAGGGGCGTGGCCTGGCCTCAAAGTTAGGCATCTCGCCATGAAAAACGAAACACTAATAGCACCTACACGTAAACTGTCTAATACATCAAACCTTCAGTGATTGACCCACAACCGGTCCCCTACAATACTGAATGGTCAAATCATGACATTAATTAAGCCACGCCCCCTCACAACAGGAAGTGTACAGTTGTACATTGAAGGTCCCGATCGGACACCTGTTGACTAATCAGCATGACGGTCTGTCCAGTGACCAAAGACATGTTGCTGTAACAAGCTTTCCAACACTGACCGTTTTGGGTGGAGCATGTGGGCGTGGCAACGTGGCGAATCAGACGTAACGCCGTCACAAACGAAACACTAATAGCACCTACACGAAAACTATCTAATACATCAAACCTTCAGTGATTGACCCACATCCGGTCCCTTGCAATACTGAATGGTCAAATCATGACATTAATTAAGCCACGCCCCCTCACAACAGGAAGTGTACAGTTGTACATTGAACGTCCCGATCGGACACCTGTTACCTAATCAGCATGACGGTCTGTCCAGTGACCAAAGACATGTTGATGTAACAAGCTTTCCACACTGACCGTTTTGGGTGGAGCATGTGGGCGTGGCGATGTGGCGAATCAGACGTAACGCCGTCACAATACGTTTGGCCTTTTGGGAGCTTTATCATATCCCAAAACTCACCAAATTTGGCAGACTCGTCAGGACTGGTGAAAAATTACATATTTTGGGGGCGTGGCCAAAATTGCAACAGAAACGGCTCAAGAGCGCCACCTAGAATATTTCAAACTACCCTCCGCATTGGCCTTAGTTTCACGTAGGATCATGAAATTTGGTACACCTCCCCGATTCACCAAGGCGCACAGAAAACCCTCTGGCACCAACGTTGTACGATGAAAGGAAAGGCGACCTTTTCGGCCATTTTTATCCCATTGAAAATGAATGGAGCTAAAATGAAATAGCATTTTGGGGGCTTTTTCATATCCCAAAACTCACCAAAATTGGCAGACTCATCAGGACTGGTGAACAATTACATATTTTGGGGGCGTGACCAAAATTTCAAAAGAAACGGCTCAAGAGCGCCACCTAGAAAATTTCAAACTACCCTCCGCATTGGCCTTAGTTTCACGTAGGATCATGAAATTTGGTACACTTGTCCAATTCACCAAGACGCACAGAAAACCCTCTGGCATCAACGTTGTACGATAAATGGGAAGGCGGCCATTTTGGAATGTGGACCAAATTGAGTGCACGCACTGGGTGCCGAACGGGTACGGGAAAGGCACGAGAGTGTTTCGGGGTGGACCAGCTCGACTTCCCGCGGTCGCCGCGAGAAGGGCGGAGCGGCGCTGAGGCATTCACACGTGCATTTTCGCAGGAAATGCGGTTTTTCTAGTTTCTCTTTAAATTTCAAACACATCATCTCATGAAAACACGAGGGTTGATTTTAGACTCCAGACTGCATCATCAGTGCCACAAAGGTCATCTCCAGCAGATTGTCATCAGACGACTTGCGCTTGAATTTAATATGAGCTCTCGCTGAAAATCATTTGCATTCTGGAGTTTTTTACTTATTTATTTATTATAATAAATGATAACATTGTCACAAGACAGAGACAATTTGTTCAGCTGAGAAAAGATAAGCAGGACTGTTCATTGTCACCCCAACACTGACATTCACACTGGCCTCACACTCACACTATCACAGCTTTTTTTTTTCATTGCACATCAGGACATTTGCAACCATGATGGATTTGGAGGGTTTATATTCACTTATATGCATGTTTATAAGCACATACAAAGGGTGACTAAATAGACAATAATAACCCAAACTTTGCATTTGGACATTTATTTCCACAATAACTGCTGCACATGTGTGCAAGTGCATTTTTTTCCAGTCTGTCTGTGATCAAAATAACTCATAATCCATTTTAATAGAACTTTCAGAATGTATTTAGTGGATGTATTTATACAACTGATTTACTATTGGAGTTAAATACTACTGCTATCACTTTATTTAAAAAGCACTTTAAAACAACCACAGCTGCAACACAGTGCTTTATGTATAAAATCAAAAGCGTTTAAATGCATAAAAAATAATAAAGACCAATGCAAGCATTAAAACAGTAGTAAAGTGTTGAACTAGATTCAAAATGGCTGCCACAGCCAATGAAATCTAAAAAAAAAATTGTAACTTGGACAACATGTCAGATATTGAGATACAATTAGCAACAGGGACTGAATCATTACACATAGTCTGATCACAAATAAACTGCAAAAGATCTTTGTTTAAAAAAAAGACCATTACCTATTTGGAGTACTTTGTGTGCCTGTTAGCAAAATATTTCATGAACCACTGAATCAATTTTAATGGAACTGTAGCAATATGAAGGGATGGGAGATGTAGGAAGCAGGGTGACACTTTCTCCATCCCCTTCACTACATTTGTTTTATTTCTTTAGCTCTCATTAAAGTGGGGCTCCAGCTGGTCAGTTTACTGACCAACAACAACTTGATTATTATATTCACCCTTTAATAATTAGAATCAGTCACTGGAGTGGAATCCGTTAATTACAGGGAGTTTTATATCATAACACATGAATATTCATCTGAATGAAGAGACCAAAGTTGTCTTTGAAGTTTTATTACAAAAATATTCAAACTAAAAATCAATAACAGTACTGTAATAAGCAAACAATAACGATGAATCAATAAAGGCTTAATTCTCTTATCTAAGGCAAAATTGACTCTTTGAGCAGGAATTATTTCAGATTTATACGTGCATGAATTTAGACAAAGTTTGGCTATTTTAATAAATAGTGTACTTTGGATTTGGTTGAAAGAAGTTGTTTAATCTGATCAGATAAAGTCATTTATCATCACTGCAAGCCAGGAAATGCTTTACCAAGTTGCATCAGCTTAAAATAGCATAACCAGACCAAGGCATTATGTCACTAGGTCCTGCTCCTTACCGGGTCAGGAAACATTGTGACTTACCTCTGAAGAAAACAGCTTCAGCTCAAAGACTACTCACGACAGATGTCTCTGAAGGAATAATCACTTTCTGAAAAACAGAAAAGAGACATATGTTATTCACATTGTAATATTTCCCATGATTTCAGATTAATGATTGAAAACAACAATCAAAATTATTCATGTTCACACGTTGTTAATCAAATAAAACAAACTTCATTAATGATTTGTTTTTCTTTCTTACAAACATAAGAATAAATAAGATAAACGTTAGTCGGACTGTAGCTGACTCTGTGTCCAAGGGCAGGAAATGTGTAGAAACAACATCAGACATTATTGAAGTCAAATGTAACTTTAAAGAACACGATTCATGGTGAGTCTGGAAGATGAATATTGGTCAGGGGTCATGGTTAGAGCAGTGCAGCTTCATGCTACAGAACTTTCAGAAATTAATTATGTGATGTACAAGTGTGATGTTTAAACAAGTAAAATAAAACACTTCAGGACTATTCAGTCTGTGAAACATGGTGGCAACAGCATTGTGATTGGGGCATGAGCATCATCAGGATCATCCATATTGAAATAATTACAGTATTTCTGTATCACGCCAATTCATTTTACAGAGAAAAATGTCAGAGAATTAGTCAGTAAGATAACGATGTCTGACTAGAGGAAAATTAGCTGTTCTTTGGACAGGGGGAAGTTATTTTTGACATCAAACACTGAAAGTATGTTACATTTGTCCCTCACAAAAGCGCAATTTTCTCTCTTCAGTTATCAGTTCTTGTCCCACTTGTATGTCTGGGTTGATTTTGTTTTTGGATACAAATCTAATGAAGTTTTAGATCAAAACTAAGCATAAAAATAAAACACATCTTGGCTAATAAACGCGTTTATTTCTATAAAGTCTTTGCCATTTCCACAGTCGGATTAAGGATTTTGCACTGCGCACGCCAGACAGCAGCAGAACACAAAGAGGAGCTCTAGTGTAACTAATAGCCTCGACAACTGCTTTGTTCCATTAACCTGTTTCAGTGAGGCATGACAACAAGCACCGAGGGGTTGCAACACCTGATATCTATAATAGTAAAACCTCTAGAAATGCATTTCCCACCCACATGCGTTTCCATTTATAATGCATGCAAGAACTCTACTCCTCTCGCATATTAATTTTGTTTTTGTGCAGATGCCGTTTTAAACAGTTATCATGTCATTACTTCATATTTTGGGGTCATTCTGTAATCCCCAGTATAGCAGAAATGTCATCAACAAGAATGAGTATTTAAATTCGTACAATAAACTAAAGATAAAAGACAAAGAAGTAGCCGAAATAGCAATCCTCAACACATTAAACAACTTTTAAATTTTTGGACCATGAGCGAAAGGTGTATTGTACACTGTTAAAAGTGACACCCTCATTTAGTTATCTTCACTTACTACTTCTCTTTAACACAAAGAGCTCTTACAAGTTTGAATTTTGAACTCAGCTTTCTGAGTCTTAAGATGTAGAACTTATAGCTATCCATTGGTTTGAAATTTGTCATATTTGTATGTGTTGATTGAACTTGAGTCTGTAAGTCATCAGTTTTTTTCTTTTTTTTCTTTCATTTCAAATTTGTATTAATTTGAAAAAAAAATACAACACAAAACCATATAACAAAGTATGTCTATACAACACATAAATAAAATGAAGGGTAGCAGTAAGAAGAAAAAAAATCTTATTTTATCTGCCCCTCTTACAATCAATCAAATCAAACAACAGTCATATTTAAGTGATTTAACAAAAAAAAAAAAAAACAATTCACTTAACTATCGAACCATAAAGCAACATATATACAGTAATGGGACACCCCGACGGACCTTGGCGAACCTCTCACAGTCCACGTCCTGCTTCTCAATCCTCGCCAGGAAGTTGTGGAGGTCCTTGAACGCCAGCACCAACTCCTGCTTCGTGAAGGTCGGAGGGTTGGCCTCCTCCTGCTCCTCCTCCACCTGGACTTCCTCATCCGGGACGTGCCTGTCCAGACTAATCAGGTCGTCTGGGGACAGATCCTCTCCAGATGAACTCAGAAGGTGTTGGACATCGTCCTGGTCCATGTCGAGCTCCAGTGACCTGCCCATCCTCACAACATCCTCTATTACACGGTCCACCTCCTGGGCATCGTGTACCTCCTGAACAAGCTCTGGACAGAGCTTCTTCCATACTCCGCACATGTTCTGTGGAGTTACACGATGCCAGGCGATGCCAATGTTGAGCACAGCATCATGGACGTTGTACTTACGCCAGAAGTCTTTCAGCGTAAGGGTCTGAGAGTTCTCCGTAGCCTCCAAAGCAGCACGGATGACTCTTTGTAGGTAGTACGCCTTAAACGTACTAATAACCCCCTGGTCCATTGGCTGGATCAATGAGGTGGTGTTGGGAGGCAGGTACACCACCTTAACATCTTTGTTCCTAGTGGTGAGACCAGGGGGGTGTCCTGGAGCGTTGTCCAAGATCAGGAGGATTTTAAAGGGAATGCTGTGGTCATTGCAAAAACGCTTCACTTGCGGAACAAAGTTCTTGGTGAACCAATTTGTAAAAACTTCCAGCGTCACCCAAGCCTTTTTATTAGACGCCCAAAAAACAGGAAGCGATGATTTATTAACATTTTTGAAGGCCCTGGGTTTATCAAATTGGTACACCAACAACGGCTTGAGTTTGCAGTCACCCGCAGCATTGCCCCCCACCAGCAAGGTCAAACGCTCCTTGCCGACCTTGTGGCCGGGTGCGGTTCGTTCTTCCTTGCTGATGTACGTCCTGTCTGGCAAACGCTTCCAGAACAGCCCTGTCTCATCCACATTGAACACTTGCTGCGCAGTGTACCCGCCATCCCTGATGATCTCAGCCAGTTCTGCTGGGAATGCCTGAGCTGCCTCGTGGTCAGCGCTTGCTGCCTCTCCTGTTTAAATGCACACAAAATGACATGGTTAAGCTGTTGTAACACACTGTAATAAAATGAAAAAAAAAAAAATATTCGTTAGTCGAGGACTACCTGTACTGTATGCATTTACAGTATTAAAAAAGAAAAATGAGAAATTAAAGTGCTCACCCTGCACTCTGATGTTGTGGAAGTTGTTTCTCTTCCTAAACCGATCAAACCATCCTTTGGAGGCATTAAACTCCCCTGATGTGCTGCTCGAAGTCCCTCCTCCAGCGCTTTGGGAGGACGTCCCTTCACCCGGATCGCTCTGAGAGGACGTCCCTTCACCCGGATCGCTCTGAGAGGACGTCCCTTCACCCAGATCGCTCTGGGAGGACGACCCTTGACCCGGATCACTCTGTGCAGCCCCCTGCCCCCCCGCACCCCCTTGCTCCCCTGCACCTACCCCAGTCAACCCTAGTTCCTGCAGCCTGTCATAAATCATCTTTGCCTTTTCACAGATCACAGACATCCCAACTGGTATTCTGCGCTGTGTGTTGTCCTCCAGCCAGAGGACAAGCAACCTTTCCATCTCGACTATTCTCCCCGTCCTTTGCTTGGTAATGATGGTGGACTTCATGGGGGCTGAAGCACGCACCTGCTGCAAAATGCGTTCTTTGTCCGCCATTATTGTCCCCACAGTTGACCTCGGCAACCCTAGCGCCTCTCCAATTTTAGAGGGAGTCATGCCCTGATCTGCCATTTTTATTATTTTTGCCTTCGTCTCCAGCGTTATGGTACGACGAGGTTTTTTCCCCTGTGCCGCGTCCGCGGACTTTGCAGGTCTCTTCGGAGCCATTCTTGTTCAAGCTAAGGTGCTAATTCCTAAGGAGCAAAAATTAAAATTAATGCTAACGTTCAAAAATGAATGCTGACGTTTGCTTTCGTCTAAAAATATTTTTTCATTTAGTACTGGACCGTACCTGCCCATTCGATGACCCGTGGACAACTCCTGTCGTTCTCGTCACAATTAGCTAACGTGCTAACTCCTCCATCCATCCATCCATTTTCTTCCGCTTATCCGGGGTCGGGTCGCGGGGGTAGCAGCCTAAGTAGGGAGGCCCAGACTTCCCTCTCCCCAGCCACTTGGAGCAGCTCCTCTGGGGGAATCCCAAGGCGTTCCCAGGCCAGCCGAGAAACATAGTCCCTCCAGCGTATCCTGGGTCTTCCTCTGGGTCTCCTCCCGGTGGGACATGCCCG
Organism: Garcialebias charrua; assembly: GCA_038048925.1. Classification (NCBI taxonomy): domain Eukaryota; kingdom Metazoa; phylum Chordata; class Actinopteri; order Cyprinodontiformes; family Rivulidae; genus Garcialebias; species Garcialebias charrua. Next base: position 11,826 of record JBBPBX010091215.1, read on the forward strand.
GAACACCTCACCAGGGAGGCGTCCAGGAGGCATCCTAACCAGATGCCCGAGCCACCTCAACTGGCTCCTCTCGATGTGGAGAAGCAGCGGCTCTACTCCGAGTCCCTCCCGGATGACTGAGCTTCTCACCCTATCTCTAAGGGAGAGTCCAGCCACCCTGCGGAGAAAACTCATTTCAGCCGCTTGTATCCGAGATCTTGTTCTTTCGGTCATAACCCAAAGCTCATGACCATAGATGAGGGTGGGAACGTAGATCGATCGGTAAATTGAGAGCTTTGCCTTTTGACTCAGCTCTCTCTTCACCACGACAGACCGGTACAGCGCCCGCTTCACTGCGGACGCTGCACCTATCCGCCTATCGATCTCACGCTCCAGTTTTCCCTCATTCGTGAACAAGATCCCGAGATACTTAAACTCCTCCACTTGGGGCAGGACCTCCTCCCCGACCCGGAGAGGGCACGCTACCCTTTTCCGGCTCAAGACCATGGCCTCGGATTTGGAGGAACTGATCCTCATCCCGGCCGCATCGCATTCAGCTGCAAACCGCTCCAGTGAAAGCTGTAGATCACGAGCTGATGAAGCCAATAGGACCACATCATCTGCAAAAAACAGAGAAGCGATTCTAAGGCCACCAAAACGGATCCTCTCAACACCTTGGCTGCGCCTAGAAATTCTGTCCATAAAAGTTATAAACAGAATCGGTGACAAAGGGCAACCTTGGCGGAGTCCAACTCTCACCGGAAACGAGCCTGACTTACTGCCGGCAATGCGGACCAAGCTCTGACACCGGTCGTACAGGGACCTAACAGCCCATATCAATGGGCCTGGTACCCCATACTCCCGGAGTACCCGCCACAGAACCCCCCGAGGGACGCGGTCGAATGCCTTTTCCAAGTCTACAAAGCACATGTAAACTGGTTGGGCAAACTCCCACGCACCCTCCAGGACCCTGTTGAGGGTGTAGAGCTGGTCTAGTGTTCCACGACCAGGACGAAAACCACACTGCTCCTCCTGAATCCGAGGTTCGACTATCCGACGGACCCTCCTCTCCAGAACCCCTGAATAGACCTTACCAGGGAGGCTTAAGAGTGTGATCCCTCTATAGTTGGAACACACCCTACGGTCCCCCTTTTTGAATAGGGGAACCACCACCCCAGTCTGCCAATCCAAGGGAACTGCCCCCGATGTCCACGCGATATTGCAGAGTCGCGTAAGCCAACACAACCCCACAACATCCAGAGCCCTAAGGAACTCAGTGGGGTGCTAACTCCTAAGGAGCAAAAATTAAAATTAATGCTAACGTTCAAAAATGAATGCTGACGTTTGCTTTCGTCTAAAAATATTTTTTCATTTAGTACTGGACCGTACCTGCCCGTTCGATGACCCGTGGACAACTCGTATCGTCGTGTCGTCGACAATTAGCTAACGTGCTAACTCCTAAGGAGCACAAATTAAAATTAATTCTAACGTGTGCTAACGTTGGCTTTAGTCTAAAACTGATATAAATTTACTGTAAATGTACTGTACCTGCTCGTAGGTTCTTCGTACGTTTTTTTTTCTCGTGTTCTTCGTTCGTGTTCTTCGTTCGTAACTGTCTTCTACCATCAATCACCGTAGAAAACCACGAGGCACAAAATGGCCGCAGCCCTTTAAATAGTTACCGCTTTACCTGTACGGATCCCTCCGCCGCCAGCTGCACTGCGGCTGTGTGTACATCCGCCAGAAGCCCAGCCCCCACCTCTCGCTGGCGGTACTTTTCCACTGCCATGCGCAGTGTCACGCCCATGCCCAACCAGCAACAGCCAAAGGCAATCCCCTCCCCCACCTCGCCGATTGCCGTTTTGTGACGCAGTTTCGCCGTAGCTCGATTATATACCTGTAATGGGGCTCGTTCGTAGGTCGTGTGCCGTAGGTCGATTATATATTTTTAACTTGGTTCGTTCGTAGGTCACATATTTTCTGCCGTACGTCGATGACATTATTCTACTTTAACTCGTTCGTAGGTCCCGTGGTTCGCAGGTCGGTGGGTCGTAGGTCGGGGGTTCCCTGTATATATATATAATATATATATATATATATATATATATATATACATATATACATATATATATATATATATACATATATATATATATATATATATATATATAT
>JBBPBX010091217.1:0-13975 GCA_038048925.1 Garcialebias charrua
CTTTCCAATCGGAGGCAATGTGTTCAACATAACGGTGCTTCTTCCAGCTATTTAACAGTTAAAAATGGTGTACCACAAGGCTCAGTTTTAGGACCAACTCTCTTTACAATCTACATAGCTAATGTAGGTCACTGCATCCCTGATGCATCCTTACATTTCTATGCTGATGATACAGTTGTTTATTGCCGAGCTAAAACAGTAGCTAAGGCTTTCCAGTTACTACAATCCGCTTTTGACATCATCCAGTCAGATTTGTTCCGTCTCAAACTTGTCCTAAATGCTGATAAAACAAAAGGGATGTTTTTTTCAAATAGGAAGGCGGTTCCAGCAGATCCTCCTCTGATTTTATCTTCAAATGGTGTCCCTATTGAGTTTGTTGATTCCTATAAATATCTGGGTATCCTGATCGATTCACATCTCTCTTTTAAACTCCACGTGGAAAACCTAGTGAAGAAATTGAAAGTTAAACTGGGTTTCTTTTTCAGAAACAGATCATGTCTAACACTGAATGTTAGGAAACGCCTTGTATCTGTGACTTTCCTTCCCTCCATTGATTACGGTGACATTCTCTACATGAATGCTCCTACAAGCACCCTGCGGATGTTGGATGTGGTCTATCATGGTGCACTAAGATTCATAACTGGTTGTGATTATCGTACCCACCACTGCACCCTGTATTCCCTGGTTAATTGGACATCATTAACCTCACGCAGACTCTTCCACTGGTACATTTTCATCTTTAAAGTGCGACTAAACACAGGCTGAGAAAGTACCTCTTCCCCCTGAAGCAGTTTGAAAATCTCCCTGAAAATGGGCGTGTCGAGAGACAAGGAGGGGTGGAGGTAGAGTTGTGCTTTTGTCCACGCCTCCACCTGCAACAACCTAAAACAAATTAAACCTCTAGCCAACAACATACACCAAGCAACAACAAAGTATAAACATGTAGATGTATTTATCTATTCCACCCATTCCATCCAAAACCAAAGGCTTACAAAAATGGATAAAAAATGAAAAGTAAAACCGTTTGTCAGGAGTGAAATGTGGCACTTCCATATAAGGTATGAATGCTGCAGGACCTTCTCATCTCTGCAGGGGATTGGCTCTGCTTGAACCACCTTTGTGATGTCAGAGTGAGAAAACGTGTCACAGTGAGAATCCTAGACCAATAAGAAAATTAAGCTGCAATACCTATGTTCAACCCATAGATGTTGCCATAAACACGTTTTTAGACCGGGGTTTAGTTCCTCTTTAAATCACTTCTTGGTCTGCTGCCCTCATACATCTCCTCCTACATGTCTTTGCGTGAGTGCAGCTACAGTGTGCGCTCTCAGGACATGATTACCTGCAGTGTTCCGTCAGTGAGGACTGAACTTGGAAAAAGGGCCTTCTCCTACTCTGCTCCTGCTTCATGGAATATCTTACAAAAAGATCTGAAGCTCTCGACCTTGACTTCTCTAAATGGTTTTCAGAATCTGTTGGAATCCTGGCAAAAACCAATGCAGATTTGTTCCTGTCTTTGATTTTATACGTCTACCTTATAATGTTTTGCTAGTTTTTTGATACTTTGTTAAAAAAAAAAAAAAAAAATCTTTTGTTTTTTTCTCTCTTTTTGTTTTCTATTGTTTATTGTTTGTTTGTTTATTGTTTAATGAAATTCTATCACTGCTGTTCATTGTTCTTTAGTTTTAGCAGGTCGCTTTCGTAAATGAGCCCATGAGGTTCAAATGATTTACCTGACTAAATAAAGGTTGAATGAAAAAGTATACTGTAAAACAATGCCAGATATAGAAAGTTCTACATATTCTGGAAAAATGTGCTGAAGCACTGGGCCATAGGACATTTTCTTCCTATTTTCTAGTGAAAAACAAGTAAAAAATGCCAGGCGGAAATTTGTTGAGGCTTAAGGGCGAGATACACTCGAGCGTCCTCACGATACGCCAATACGCAGCGTACGTACGCCCCGTACGCAGCGTAGCCCCGCGTAGCCCCTCAGGGCAAGTACGCGCAAAGGTATTTTTTTACTACGCATACGCGATCCGCGTGCGCGATACGCGGTGTCTGACCATAAACTTCCCGGCGCCGGACTGTTTTGTATGTTACACAAATGAAATAAATTCCCCTTCTTTATCGCTGATCGGGCCTTTTCTTTTGTTTTTTTGCCTAAAGTCAAGTAACCGCTTCTTCCTCCGTTCACTCGATGATTGAAATGAATGAATTCAGGTCCTACCTTGGTGCGCGATGTTTTAATATCCCCTGGTGGGCTGTGTGCTGCAGGAAAAGCGCTCCCTGTTATTATTTTTATTTCTGAGAGAACTTTTTATAACATATATAGTAGAAACAGCGCATCAGAACACCGCAGAAGTCTGAGCGAGCTGCTCATGTTAAAGGTTTCACTTTCAACTAGGTTTCACATTCAGCTGACTGAGCGCTGTCAATCAATTCAGTAGGCGTGTCAGCAAGTGACCAATCAGCGTGCTCAGTTGTCCCCTTCGTGTGCAGCAGCTCATATTACAACAAGGAGAACGTCTGAGCTGAAGTCAGCTGAAGTGAAGCAGCCGCTCCGTATACGCGCGTATACGCGCGTATACGGAGTCTGCTTCACTGTATCTCGGCCGGTGTAAAAGGGTTTTAACATTGAAACATTTAAGGTACATTTATATGGTGAAATGCTATATATGCTAAGGTGCATTAGGAGTCAGGACCTTTAATATTAGGGATGCACCGATCCACATTTCTCACTTCCGATCCGATACAGATACATAACAACTGAGTATCAACATATACCGATACTTTTCCGATCCAATATCGGTGTTCAAGCATAGGAGGCTGTAATAATTAAGTTCTTGAAGGGAGAGCACGTATGTTGCACAAAACTCGGACTTGTGTGAGGTAAACCCAAAGAAGACACTCTGAGCCTCACTACAGTAATTCACAAACAAATGGCATACAAGAAGAGGCAGGTCTCTTCCACAGACGTCCTTCTGACTCATGGTGCAAGGAACACTAGTCTAAAATACTGCTAAGCATTATGGGAAATCATCACATTCTACTCCCCATTTTCTAGTCTTATTTTTAATTCTGGCACTATATGAGTTGTAATTCTTGTTGAATTTTATCAACAGATACAGATTTAATCTATAATTGAACACTAATATACCGCTAAGTAACAATGTTAAGACAGAAGTCACAGAGTATGGTGAAATATATGTGCTCTCTGACATCTAGAAAGTATCGGAAATATCGGCAGGTTGGTTCCGATACCCGATACTTACATTCTGCTGGTATCGGATACCGATACCGATACTGGATCGGATCTGCCCCATCCCTATTTAAAGTGCGACTAAACCCAAAATTAACTTTTTTTAGCTGATAAACTCCCTAGAATGTGTTTAAAATGTTATCTAGCACTATGGCTGTGTTTATTCTCACATAATTGTGCATATCTGTGTAAATTGGCAATATTTGGCAATATTTGGTCTAAAAATGTGTTTACGGTAGTTCTATGGGTTGAACTGGTGGATTACACCTTAATTTTCTTATTTGTGCAAACGCTCATGTGTGACATGTCTGCTCATGTGTGATGTCACACAGGTGGTTCAAGCAGAGCCAATCCCCTGCAGAGATGAGAAGTGCATACCTTATATGGAAGTGCTGCATTTCACTCCTGACAAGCGGTTTTATTTTTATTTTCATTTTCATTGTTTTAGGCCTTTGGTTTTGGATGGAATGGGTGGAATAGATAAATACATCTACATGTTTATTCTTTGTTGTTGCTTGGTGTATGTTGTTGGCTAGAGGTTTAATTTGTTTTAGGTTGTTGCAGGTGGAGGCGTGAACAAAAGCACAACTCTACCTCCACCCTTCCTTGTCTCTCGACACGCCCATTTTCAGGGAGATTTTGGAAGGAGGAGTTACCGTCTCAACCTGGGTTTAGTCTCACTTTAATATTAGGAATATTTAAGAGAACCGGTACAAAAAAAAAGAGATTGATTATATTTATTTGCTCTCCATTGCACACCTGTAGAAGGAGGTGAGGTCTGAACTTCTCAGACCAGCTCGTCTCAGCCGTCTGAGGAAGTAGAGTCTCTGATGACCTTTCTTGATCAGGCTGGTGGTGTTGTTGCTCCAGCTGAGGTTATCATTCATGTGTACACCTAAGTACAGTACTTGTAGCTGGAGACCACTTCCACCGCAGAACCTCTTATGTTCAGTGGGGTGTGTGTTTGTTCCTTCTGAAGTCCACAATCATCTCCTTTGTCTTCTTCACATTGATGTGAAGGTTATTCTCTTTGCACCAGCTCTCCAGGTGTTCCTCCTCCTGCCTGTAGCTGGACTCATCATTGTTTGTGATGCATCCCACCACCGCTGTATCATCTGCAAACTTTACAATATGACAGCCTGGATGGGTGGCTGCACAATCATATGTGAGCAGAGTGAACAGGAGAGGGCTCAACACACATCCTTGAGGAGAGCCAGTGCTGATGGTGATGTTGGAGGAAGATAAGTTGTGGATCCTCACTGACTGTGGTCTGTCTGTTAAAAAGTCTAGTACTGTACCCAGTTACTCAGTACGTACTCAGTTACAGACCTGTACACTCAGGTACAGACCTGTACACTCAGTTACCGACATTTACACTCAGTTACAGACATGTACACTCAGGTACAGACATGTACACTCAGGTACAGACATGTACACTCAGGTACAGACATGTACACTCAGGTACAGACTCATCTGTATTCCTTGGCATTTGATCCAAGCAGAGTCTGAGAACAAATTTTGAGCAGATTTTATTGTTGTTGTGTTAACTTTATGATGTTTTAGTGGCACTAGATGCATTTTACTCTTGTATTTTTATCTGTTTTAATTGTAAAATTAAAACACCATCTGAGATGTTGACTTTTAATCATTTTAGTTGCTTGTATTATCTGATTGTATGATTGCTAAACTTTTATTAAGTGACTTTTAATCATTTTTTATTACCTGACTGATTGTTTTGTTGTGTGTACAGCACTTTGATCCTGTAGTTGTTTAAAGTGCTCTATAAATAAAGCTGGTATGGTAAAGACAATTGGTTAGCTTCTGTTATGTGCCCTGATGCAAGCTCAATAATCCAGGTAGAACAATCTAAAAAAGCTAAGTCTGGTCCTCTGGACATTCAAAAAACAAAACAAAGCAAAACATTGTAGAAATGTGGATCAAACAGGTTGATCCACTGTGAGAGGGTGCTATTTATAAGACTGAGCTGAATACAGCATCTCAAACTGAAGAAGTCAAGACTTCTTCAGTCTGAGATGCTGTGTGAGTAGAGGTTGAACGAGTACATCATTTTTTTAATCCCAAGTCAAGACTTCTTCAGTCTGAGATGCTGTATTTAGCTCAGTCTTATAAATAGCACCTTTGCACAGTGGATCAACCAGTTTGATCCACATTTCTACAATTTTTTGCTTTGTTTTGTTATGTTTTTTTAATGAGGACCAGACTTACAGTATATATTTTAGACTTGTTATGTGCTTTATTGACCACTAGATCACGCCCCACCCCCCCATGAAAAAAAAACAGCAGCCGCCACTGCCATTGGCTTCCTGTCTCCTACAGAATTCAGTAAAAAACTGCTCTCATTACACACCAATGCTTACACGGAACTTCACCAGATTATCTAAAGGACATTCTTGCACCATATTCATCCACCCGGTCTCTACGATCACAGAACAGTAATCTCCTTCACATTCCACAAACCAAATTAAGGACCATGGGAGACCGCTGTGTGGCTGCCCCCCACCTCTGGAACTCCCTCCCTGACTACCTGAGAGCTCCACAGTCACTGGTTGACTTTAAACAAGGCTTAAAGATTTTTCCTTTTAAGCGAGCCTACTCTGCCTCCGCATGATTTTATCTTAGATCTTTTTTATTGATTTTATTATTGATTTTTGTTGTTTTATCCATGATTTTACTTGATTTTATCACTTGTTTTTATTTTATCTTTGATTTTAGTTTGAGATTTTTATTAATGAAAAGTGCATTATAAATGGAATTCATTATTATTATTATTATTATTTAGTTGCACTTTGTAGCACTTTGAGATTTTTGTTAATGAAAAGTGCGTTATAAATTAAATTAATTATTATTATTATTGGACTTCTGCGCTTGTCATGGATTGTCCATAACGAACACCATGTTCAGGCATAAGGTTTTCCATATGTGCTCTTGGCACCAGGACACCCTAGGTCGCAGTTCGATGATCGACTTTGTTGTCGTCTCATCTTTTTTTTCTTCCCCTTGATAGATGGCCTCCCTTCTCACCTCATAGCCATCCTCTTCTCACCAATATGTTTATTTAAAAAAATATATATATATACTTTATTTATTTATTTTTATTTATTTATTTTTAAAAAATTATAGAAAGAAAGGAAAAGACAGAAAGTAAGACTGCAAAACAAATATCCAAAAAAGGAGCACAAGGCAAACACACCCAACCGCTGTCTGCAATCCTGCAAAGTACATGACAGAACACAACAACAAAACACATATGCATAAAAGACACATAAGATTCATGACTTTGCAGTAGATTACTATATATATATATACATATATATTATATATATATATATATATATATATATATATATATATATATATATATATATATACATACATACATTCATATTCAGTCATATACCCATCTACATATCTACATACGATACCTGCATGTGCATCCCTGCATCTATTAGTGTGTGGTTGTGAGCATGCATAAGTGAATAAGGCTTCTCTAATAGAACATTCAATAGTGACCGTGAAGCATCAGAGATCCGCCCCCCAAGACCCGAGGCAGACAAAGGGGGGGACCAGAGCCCAAGACCCCAAGAAGGACCCCGAGCGCAGAGCCCCCAGGGCCACCCAAACAGGACGAACCACTCACCCACCCCCCAGATCAACCATAGGGGAGAACCGGGAGAGCCCTACCAGCAACCATACACAATGACCTCAAGGGGCCAACCGCGACAAACTCGCAGGACCCCACCGGAGCCCGCTGCACCGACGTAGCCCCAGGGCCAGGCGCCAAGGCCCGGGCCCCGGTTGTCGTCTCATCTGATCTACGGCCGCATGTCTTGGAAACTCAGGTGAAGAGAGGGGTGGAGCTGTCAACTGACCACTACCTGGTGGTGAATTGCCTCCAATGGTGGGGGAATTGCCTCCAATGGTGGGGGAGGATGCCGGTCAGACACAAAGGTATTGTAAGGGTCTGCTGGGAACTTCTGGCCGAGTCTCCCGTAAGACGGAGCTTTAACTCCCACCTCCGGGAGAGCTTTGAACACATTCCGAGGGAGGCGAGGGACATTGAGTCCGAGTGGGCCGTATTCTGCGCCTCTATTGTCGAGGCAGCTTAACGGAGCTATGGCCGCAAGGTTGTTGGTGCCTGTCGTGGCGGCAACCCTCGAACCCGGTGGTGGACACCGGCGGTGAGGGATGCTGTCAAGCTGAAGAAGGAGTCCTATTGGACCTTTTTGACCTGTGGGACCCCAGAAGCAGCTGATAGGTACCGGCAGTCCAAACGGCGTGCGGCTTGGATGGTTGCTGAGGCAAAAACTCGGGCGTGGGAGGAGTTCGGAGAGGCCATTGAGAATGACTTCCGTACGGCTTTGAGGCGATTCTGGTCCACCATCCGACGTCTCAGGGCGGAAATCGGTACGCGACCAACACCATTTATAGTGGGGGTGGCATGCTATTGACCTCAACTCGGGATGTTGTGAGTCGATGGGCAGAATACTTCGAAGACCTCAATCCTACTGGTATGTCTTCCACTGAGGAAGCGGAACCTGGGGACTTTGGGTCGGGCTCTCCAACATCTGGTGCTAAGGTCACCGAGGTGGTTAAAAAGCTCCTTGGTGGCAGGGTCCTAGGGGTGGATGAGATTTGCCCAGAGTTCCTTAGGGCTCTGGATGTTGTGGGGTTGTGTTGGCGGACTGTAGGGTGTGTTCCAACTATAGGGGGATCACACTCTTAAGCCTCCCTGGTAAGGTCTATTCAGGGGTTCTGGAGAGGAGGGTCCATCGGATAGTCGAACCTCGGATTCAGGAGGAGCAGTGTGGTTTTCGTCCTGGTCATGGAACACTGGACCAGCTCTACACCCTCAGCAGGGTCCTGGAGGGTACGTGGGAGTTTGCCCAACCAGTTTACATGTGCTTTGTGGACTTGGAGAAGGCATTTGACCACGTCCCTCGGGGGGTTCTGTGGAGGGTACTCCGGGAGTATGGGGTACCAGGCCCTTTGATATGGGCTGTTAGGTCCCTATACGACCATTGTCAGAACTTGGTCCACATTGCCGGTAGTAAGTCAGGCTCCTTTCCTGTAACAGTTGGACTCCGCCAAGGTTGCCCTTTGTCACCGATTCTGTTCATAACTTTGATGGACAGAATTTATAGGTGCATCCAAGGTGTTGAGGGGATCCGTTTTGGTGGCCTTAGAATCACTTCTCTTTTTTTTGCAGATGATATGGTCCTTTTGGCTTCATCAGGTCGTGATCTACAGCATTTGCTGGAGCGGTTTGCAACCGAGTGTGATGCGGCCGGGATGAGGATCAGTTATTCCAAGACCGAGGCCATGGTCTTGAGTCGGAAAAGGGTAGAGTGCCCTCTCCGGGTCGGGGAGGAGGTCCTGCCCCACGTGGTGGAGTTTAAGTATCTCGGGGTCTTCTTCACAAATGAGGGAAAACTGGAGTGTGAGATTGATAGGCAGATAGGTGCAGCATCCGCAGTGAAGCGGGCGCTATACCGGTCTGATGTGGTGAAGAGAGAGCTGAGTCAGAATGCAAAGCTCTCAATTTATCTACGTTCCCACCCTCATCTATTGTCATGAGCTTTGGGTTGTGACCGAAAGAACGAGATCTCGGATACAAGCGGCTGGAATAAGTTTTCTCCGCAGAGTGTCTGGACTCTCCCTTAGAGATAGGGTGAGAAGCTCGGTCATCCAGGAGGGACTCAGAGTAGAGCCGCTGATTCTCCACATCGAGAGGAGCCAGTTGAGGTGGCTCGGGCATCTGGTTAGGATGTCTCCTGTACGCCTCCCGGGTGAGGTGTTCCGGGCATGTCCCACTGGGAGGAGACCCAGAGGATGACCCAGGACACGCTGGAGGGACAAATGCCCCTTTTCCACTTGGTGGCGCGGGTCGGATGTGACGTCATATTTGCGTGCCAAACGCGCGTTGGACAGCATTTCCACCTCACAGATGCGCGGCGCCGCGCCAAGATTCCGGACTCATCTCAAAGCAGGGCTGAGGCCGGCTGGACCCGAACCGTGGGGAGGAGGCTGGACTGAGTTTGAGGAAGTGGCTGCCGCGAGGGAGCAAAGACGGAAGGACTTTACAAGATTAACACGGTAAAAACAATTATTTGTATTTAAAATTATAGCAAACATGTGTCTTAAGCTGAACTATTCCTTAATAAATTCACGTTGTGGTCAAAACGGCAGGATTTAAAAAAGTAGTTTCGCCACGTGCACGCGCGCGCACGTGAGCCGGCTTTATTTCTATATAATGTAGCTAAATAAACGCTTTAAAAAATATATTTCATAGCTGACGTTATATCAAGAGGGTGCTTGAGCTGAACAGGTCCTTAATAATTTCACGTTGTGGTCAAATCAGCTGGATTTAACAAAGTAGGTCGACACGTGCACGTCACATGCACGCGCGGGTGGGGTCGATCGGCGTTCTTTCTTTTAAATGTAGCTAAATAAAAGCTTAAAAAATATATTTCATAGCTGGCTTTATACCACGAGGGTTCCTCAGGTGAACAATTCCTTAATAATGTCACGTTGTGGTCAAATCTGCTGGATTTAAATTGATTTGTTTTGACTACTTCCAAACCTGTCACATGTGCTACGAAAATAAATTATAAAAAAATCGAATTTTAATTCAAATAACTCCAACAGCTTACAGTGTGTACATGAACATCTTGTGATTACACTCTGTTGGTTTGAAAAATATCTGCTTTGTGGTTTCTGAGATATAAGATATGTGTTAAATACTAGTAGAAAAAAATAAGCTAGGTCGACACACTTATGTCTATAAAAAATCGAAATTTAATTCAAATAACTTCAACAGCTTACAGTTAGTACATGAACATCTTGTGATTACACTCTGTTGGTTTGAAAAATATCTGCTTTGTGGTTTCTGAGATATAAGATGTGTGTTAAATACTAGTAGAAAAAAATAAGCTAGGTCGACACACTTATGTCTATAAAAAAATTCAAAATTTAATTCAAATAACTTCAACAGCTTGTAGTGTGTAAATGAACATCTTGTGATTACACTCTGTTGGTTTGAAAATTACCTGCTTTGTGGTTTCTGAGATATAAGATATGTGTTAAATACTAGTAGAAAAAAAATAAGCTAGGTCGACACACTTATGTCTAAAAAATCGAATTTTAATTCAAATAACTCCAACAGCTTACAGTGTGTACATGAACATGTTGTGATTACACTGTTTTAGTTTGAAAAATATCTGCTTTGTGGTTTCTGAGATATTTGATATATGTATATATATCTTATATATATCTTATAAAATATATCTACATATAAAACCGTTTCTAGACTGAATTACCGGTAACCATGTTTTTCTTTTTTTACAGTTAAGAGGAAGAAGTCAACACCAGAATTTATCAACTTGTGTCTTCTGGAGGAAGCCCATGAGACAACGGGAAAAAAATCATTTAGGTGGATGCAGTATTTATTTTTGTGCTTTTTTCACTTCTTAGTTTTCATAATAAACATTTTATTTCTTAAGTGGTGTCATTGAACAATAATTTCCTAAACATATTTTACAATGTTAAGTGTGTACAGTATAGTGTTTGTTTAAAAACATACTGGAAGTTAAGAATATTTTCCATTTGCATTTGACCTTTAAAGAATCATAAGAAAAAGATTATTAGATTTGAACAGCCCTCCATCCATCCATCCATCCTTCCTGATGTCGTGTCATGGGTAGTGCAGCAGCTTTTGCCAGGATGCACAAACGTCAACATGAACCCATCCATCCATCCTTCCTGATGTCGTGTCATGGGTAGTGCAGCAGCTTTTGCCAGGATGCACAAACGTCAACATGAACCCATCCATCCATCCTTCCTGATGTCGTGTCATGGGTAGTGCAGCAGCTTTTGCCAGGATGCACAAACGTCAACATGAACCCATCCATCCATCCTTCCTGATGTCGGGTCGTGGGTGCAGCAGCTTTTCCAAGGATGCACAGACGTCAACATCAACCCCGATGAAGCTGTTCTTGGATGCCCAAACGAGTTTCCTGATCAACAAACATTTAATTATTAATACTTTGTTTTTACGTTTAAAGAAACACGCTTTTAATGTTTAAGGGACAGTTTAAACCAAATTATCCATTTGCATTTGACTTTGAATTATCCCTGACAAAATATTACAGTTTAAATTTAATGAAATACTAACCTTTAATATTACAGGGCCAATTGAAACCTAATTAATTCCTAATCTGTACCTTACTGTAAAAATAGTTTAACTGATTACAGGGCAGTGCGATCGATGTGTTAAGCAATGTTAACAGGAACCTTGTGCATATATGAGAATAATCTTTATTATAAAGAAACAAAATGGAAAACACATGGGTTTAAAACAAGCTGAAAAGTCTATAAAGTAAGATTAGAGCATTAAATAGCTCAAGGGACATTACCGCCAACAGGTGGTGAGACAAGGTCCTGCAGGGTGTTCTTCTTCTAACGTTTAGTGGTGGCTAGTAAATAGCTTGAGGTAACACTACCGCCACCACGTGGTAGGACGAGTGAGATTCTACACCCCGCCCACAGAAGGGCTGCAGTAGTGAATGGAGACAAACCTACATGTGAGCCGATCCGAACTGAACCAGACCGGACCCGACTGAGCCGCGCTGGGCCGAGCGAGTGGAAAAGGGGCAATATTATGTTTCTCGGCTGGCTTGGGAACGCTCCAAGACAGAGACCACAAGAGTATAAGGTCCTATTGTTTACTAGAAAATGAATGGTTTTGTTGTCAGTACTCCTGTTCATACGAGAACATGCTCAACTGATACATAGAATGGAGGCTCCAAATCACTGACTGATGAAGGCACCTGAAACCACACAGTGAAGCACCCTACATGGCACATTGGACCAGATAGAGCTTCAGCCCAAGAAAAGCAGAGCTGAGAATTACAAGTACTTTATACAAAGGCAAAAATACATAAAACCCCTTTAAAGCTCCCCTGACATCATCTTTTAACTTTCCATAAAATGGCACAACATATATATATATTAAGATTGACCTCTGATCGTTTTTGCTAAAACAATGTGAAATGAATGAAAATTCCTCTCAAAAACAGTTTAAAATTAGCGCCTTTTTTTTCACACGATAAATACGGGGTTTCCCGTCGCGCGATTATGACGTCACTCCCAGACTCGTGTCAACTGCGCACCTTGTTTACAATGGACAAGATACAAACGCGATCCGTCCAATTTAGCCATTTAAAACTTTATATTTGAGCGGTTTGTCTTCAGAGAAGCCAAAGTTATTTCCAGTAAACAGCAGGTTATAATTTTTTTTCAGCTCCTGCTGGTTTTTGGAGACTTTTCACTTCAGGAAGTGCAGCACAGCAGCTGATAGTTGAGAGTCACAAGGAATTCTACATGTAAATAGTTTTCACAGCACTGAAATGGTAATATATTAGTTAATGTTTCTAATAATTATTCAACATTAATTTATAGTTTAAAAAATTAGTCCCTTTTAAAATATCTGTTAAATATATTATTCTTTTATTTTATTTTGTTTGTGTTTTCAGGTTTCCAGGTCTCCAGTCCATCACCTGAGGCTCTTCCTGTTGAACCACTAGTAACCCAGACTTTCACATCACAGCAGGTAAGATTGCATCAACAAAAAGAATAGTACTCAACAATATTCTTTGATGTAAATCTGTTGATTTTCTGTGGTTCTGATGAGGGAAGTGACAAAGTGGATGCAGCATTCAGCCCATAATGGACCCAGATGTCCCCTGCGTCCAGACCTACAACACCTGGACATCCAGGAGCGTGGACGAGGAGGTGGTGGAGTCTGAAGACATTAGTTTGACCCATTGTCTTAATATACAGTATACTGCATATAATATATACTGTGTGTGTCTGTGTGTTTTATCATCAATTCACAGAAATGTCTTCACCTGAAGAGTGGACCCAGGTGGAGGAGAACAAACCTTGATATTGTTAAACAACAGATGGAGACATCTTCAGGATCTGTAGAACATCAGGACTGATGCTGCAGAAAGCTACGTTTGTGCATCAAGACATCAAAATATGCAGAAATACTACAACTGGCCAGAGCATTGAGATGAAAATGAATCAATGAATTTAATATTTTTTCTGACTGTTCAAATGAACATATTGTTTGAAAAAAAAAAGGATAACAATGAACCAAGTGTTTCTGTAGTTATGTGTAAATAAAGTTACAGTAGTACACTATATTATCTGTTAGTGTTGAGTTATTCTTTGTGAGAATATTTGTGTATCTGTTTTAATTTCATTCGTGCATCTACAACTCACAGCTCATACTTTAGTAAAAACAAAATTGGTGAATGTTGAAAAAAACATTTTATTAAAATAAAACCATCCCATATTATCAAATAAATGAAAACCTCTGGGGAAACATTAATATGAACAGATTATCAAAAAAAATTGAGTTTAAAAAATATCAGCAAGTGGTGTTTGACTTCATCAGCTCTGTAAAAATGACTCCAACACCTCCTCGTCCACCCTCCTGTCCAGGTGTTGTAGGTCTGGACGCAGGGGACATCGGTCTAGTTTCTCCTCATCCTGCTGCTTGTACTTCTTCAGACTCCACCACCTCCTCGCTCCTCCACGCTCATGATGTCCAGGTGTTGTAGGTCTGGACGCAGGGGACATCTGGGTCCATTATGGGCTGAATGCTGCATCCACTTTGTCACTTCCCTCATC
>JBBPBX010091218.1:0-13975 GCA_038048925.1 Garcialebias charrua
TGGACTGTTCTGTTACTGGATCTGGACTGTCCTGTTACTGGATCTGGACTGTTCTGTTACTGGATCTGGACTGTCCTGTTACTGGATCTGGACTGTCCTGTTACTGGATCTGGACTGTTCTGTTACTGGATCTGGACTGGACTGTTACTGGATCTGGACTGTCCTGTTACTGGATCTGGACTGTTCTGTTACTGGATCTGGACTGTCCTGTTACTGGATCTGGACTGTTCTGTTACTGGATCTGGACTGTCCTGTTACTGGATCTGGACTGTCCTGTTACTGGATCTGGACTGTCCTGTTACTGGATCTGGACTGTTCTGTTACTGGATCTGGACTGTCCTGTTACTGGATCTGGACTGTTCTGTTACTGGATCTGGACTGTTCTGTTACTGGATCTGGACTGTCCTGTTACTGGATCTGGACTGTCCTGTTACTGGATCTGGACTGTCCTGTTACTGGATCTGGACTGTCCTGTTACTGGATCTGGACTGTCCTGTTACTGGATCTGGACTGTCCTGTTACTGGATCTGGACTGTCCTGTTACTGGATCTGGACTGTCCTGTTACTGGATCTGGACTGTCCTGTTACTGGATCTGGACTGTCCTGTTACTGGATCTGGACTGTCCTGTTACTGGATCTGAACTGTCCTGTTACTGGATCTGGACTGTCCTGTTACTGGATCTGGACTGTCCTGTTACTGGATCTGGACTGTTCTGTTACTGGATCTGGACTGTTCTGTTACTGGATCTGGACTGTCCTGTTACTGGATCTGGACTGTTCTGTTACTGGATCTGGACTGTTCTGTTACTGGATCTGGACTGTCCTGTTACTGGATCTGGACTGTCCTGTTACTGGATCTGGACTGTACAGTTACTGGATCTGGACTGTCCTGTTACTGGATCTGGACTGTCCTGTTACTGGATCTGGACTGTACAGTTACTGGATCTGGACTGTCCTGTTACTGGATCTGGACTGTCCTGTTACTGGATCTGGACTGTCCTGTTACTGGATCTGGACTGTACAGTTACTGGATCTGGACTGTCCTGTTACTGGATCTGGACTGTCCTGTTACTGGATCTGGACTGTACAGTTACTGGATCTGGACTGTCCTGTTACTGGATCTGGACTGTCCTGTTACTGGATCTGGACTGTCCTGTTACTGGATCTGGACTGTCCTGTTACTGGATCTGGACTGTCCTGTTACTGGATCTGGACTGTCCTGTTACTGGATCTGGACTGTCCTGTTACTGGATCTGGACTGTCCTGTTACTGGATCTGGACTGTCCTGTTACTGGATCTGGACTGTCCTGTTACTGGATCTGGACTGTTCTGTTACTGGATCTGGACTGTCCTGTTACTGGATCTGGACTGTTCTGTTACTGGATCTGGACTGTTCTGTTACTGGATCTGGACTGTCCTGTTACTGGATCTGGACTGTTCTGTTACTGGATCTGGACTGTTCTGTTACTGGATCTGGACTGTCCTGTTACTGGATTTGGACTGTTCTTTTACTGGATCTGGACTGTCCTGTTACTGGATCTGGACTGTACAGTTACTGGATCTGGACTGTTCTTTTACTGGATCTGGACTGTCCTGTTACTGGATCTGGACTGTACAGTTACTGGATCTGGACTGTCCTGTTACTGGATCTGGACTGTGCTGTTACTGGATCTGAACTGTCCTGTTACTGGATTTGGACTGTTCTGTTACTGGATCTGAACTGTCCTGTTACTGGATCTGGACTGTTCTGTTACTGGATCTGGACTGTCCTGTTACTGGATCTGGACTGTTATGCTACTGGATCTGGACTGGACTGTTACTGGATCTGGACTGTCCTGTTACTGGATCTGGACTGTTCTGTTACTGGATCTGGACTGTACTGTTACTGGATCTGGACTGTCCTGTTACTGGATCTGGACTGTTCTGTTACTGGATCTGGACTGTCCTGTTACTGGATCTGGACTGTTCTGTTACTGGATCTGGACTGTTCTGTTACTGGATCTGGACTGTTCTGTTACTGGATCTGGACTGTCCTGTTACTGGATCTGGACTGTCCTGTTACTGGATCTGGACTGTCCTGTTACTGGATCTGGACTGTCCTGTTACTGGATCTGGACTGTTCTGTTACTGGATCTGGACTGTCCTGTTACTGGATCTGGACTGTCCTGTTACTGGATCTGGACTGTCCTGTTACTGGATCTGGACTGTCCTGTTACTGGATCTGGACTGTTCTGTTACTGGATCTGGACTGTCCTGTTACTGGATCTGGACTGTCCTGTTACTGGATCTGGACTGTCCTGTTACTGGATCTGGACTGTCCTGTTACTGGATCTGGACTGTCCTGTTACTGGATCTGGACTGTCCTGTTACTGGATCTGGACTGTCCTGTTACTGGATCTGGACTGTCCTGTTACTGGATCTGGACTGTACAGTTACTGGATCTGGACTGTCCTGTTACTGGATCTGGACTGTCCTGTTACTGGATCTGGACTGTACAGTTACTGGATCTGGACTGTCCTGTTACTGGATCTGGACTGTCCTGTTACTGGATCTGGACTGTACAGTTACTGGATCTGGACTGTCCTCTTACTGGATCTGGACTGTCCTGTTACTGGATCTGGACTGTCCTGCTACTGGATCTGGACTGTACAAATACTGGATCTGGACTGTCCTGTTACTGGATCTGGACTGTCCTGTTACTGGATCTGGACTGTACAGTTACTGGATCTGGACTGTCCTGTTACTGGATCTGGACTGTCCTGTTACTGGATCTGGACCGTTCTGTTACTGGATATGGACTGTCCTGTTACTGGATCTGGACTGTTCTGTTACTGGATCTGGACTGTTCTGTTACTGGATCTGGACTGTCCTGTTACTGGATCTGGACTGTTCTGTTACTGGATCTGGACTGGACTGTTACTGGATCTGGACTGTCCTGTTACTGGATCTGGACTGTTCTGTTACTGGATCTGGACTGTACTGTTACTGGATCTGGACTGTCCTGTTACTGGATCTGGACTGTTCTGTTACTGGATCTGGACTGTCCTGTTACTGGATCTGGACTGTACAGTTACTGGATCTGGACTGTCCTGTTACTGGATCTGGACTGTCCTGTTACTGGATCTGGACTGTACAGTTACTGGATCTGGACTGTTCTGTTACTGGATCTGGACTGTACAGTTACTGGATCTGGACTGTCCTGTTACTGGATCTGGACTGTCCTGTTACTGGATCTGGACCGTTCTGTTACTGGATATGGACTGTCCTGTTACTGGATCTGGACTGTTCTGTTACTGGATCTGGACTGTTCTGTTACTGGATCTGGACTATCCTGTTACTGGATCTGGACTGTTCTGTTACTGGATCTGGACTGGACTGTTACTGGATCTGGACTGTCCTGTTACTGGATCTGGACTGTTCTGTTACTGGATCTGGACTGTTACTGGATCTGGACTGTCCTGTTACTGGATCTGGACTGTTCTGTTACTGGATCTGGACTGTCCTGTTACTGGATCTGGACTGTCCTGTTACTGGATCTGGACTGTTCTGTTACTGGATCTGGACTGTCCTGTTACTGGATCTGGACTGTTCTGTTACTGGATCTGGACTGTTCTGTTACTGGATCTGGACTGTCCTGTTACTGGATCTGGACTGTCCTGTTACTGGATCTGGACTGTCCTGTTACTGGATCTGGACTGTTCTGTTACTGGATCTGGACTGTCCTGTTACTGGATCTGGACTGTCCTGTTACTGGATCTGGACTGTCCTGTTACTGGATCTGGACTGTCCTGTTACTGGATCTGGACTGTCCTGTTACTGGATCTGGACTGTCCTGTTACTGGATCTGGACTGTCCTGTTACTGGATCTGGACTGTCCTGTTACTGGATCTGGACTGTCCTGTTACTGGATCTGGACTGTCCTGTTACTGGATCTGGACTGTCCTGTTACTGGATCTGGACTGTCCTGTTACTGGATCTGGACTGTCCTGTTACTGGATCTGGACTGTTCTGTTACTGGATCTGGACTGTCCTGTTACTGGATCTGGACTGTTCTGTTACTGGATCTGGACTGTTCTGTTACTGGATCTGGACTGTCCTGTTACTGGATCTGGACTGTTCTGTTACTGGATCTGGACTGTCCTGTTACTGGATCTGGACTGTACAGTTACTGGATCTGGACTGTCCTGTTACTGGATCTGGACTGTCCTGTTACTGGATCTGGACTGTACTGTTACTGGATCTGGACTGTCCTGTTACTGGATCTGGACTGTCCTGTTACTGGATCTGGACTGTACTGTTACTGGATCTGGACTGTCCTGTTACTGGATCTGGACTGTCCTGTTACTGGATCTGGACTGTACAGTTACTGGATCTGGACTGTCCTGTTACTGGATCTGGACTGTCCTGTTACTGGATCTGGACTGTCCTGTTACTGGATCTGGACTGTCCTGTTACTGGATCTGGACTGTCCTGTTACTGGATCTGGACTGTACTGTTACTGGATCTGGACTGTCCTGTTACTGGATCTGGACTGTCCTGTTACTGGATCTGGACTGTCCTGTTACTGGATCTGGACTGTCCTGTTACTGGATCTGGACTGTCCTGTTACTGGATCTGGACTGTCCTGTTACTGGATCTGGACTGTCCTGTTACTGGATCTGGACTGTTCTGTTACTGGATCTGGACTGTCCTGTTACTGGATCTGGACTGTCCTGTTACTGGATCTGGACTGTCCTGTTACTGGATCTGGACTGTCCTGTTACTGGATCTGGACTGTCTGTTACTGGATCTGGACTGTTCTGTTACTGGATCTGGACTGTCCTGTTACTGGATCTGGACTGTTCTGTTACTGGATCTGGACTGTTCTGTTACTGGATCTGGACTGTCCTGTTACTGGATTTGGACTGTTCTTTTACTGGATCTGGACTGTCCTGTTACTGGATCTGGACTGTACAGTGATCTGGACTGTTCTTTTACTGGATCTGGACTGTCCTGTTACTGGATCTGGACTGTCTGTTACTGGATCTGGACTGTCCTGTTACTGGATCTGGACTGTTCTGTTACTGGATCTGGACTGTCCTGTTACTGGATCTGGACTGTTCTGTTACTGGATCTGGACTGTCCTGTTACTGGATCTGGACTGTTCTGTTACTGGATCTGGACTGTTCTGTTACTGGATCTGGACTGTCCTGTTACTGGATCTGGACTGTTCTCTGTTACTGGATCTGGACTGTCCTGTTACTGGATCTGGACTGTTCTGTTACTGGATCTGGACTGTCCTGTTACTGGATCTGGACTGTCCTGTTACTGGATCTGGACTGTCCTGTTACTGGATCTGGACTGTCCTGTTACTGGATCTGGACTGTCCTGTTACTGGATCTGGACTGTCCTGTTACTGGATCTGGACTGTCCTGTTACTGGATCTGGACTGTCCTGTTACTGGATCTGGACTGTCCTGTTACTGGATCTGGACTGTCCTGTTACTGGATCTGGACTGTCCTGTTACTGGATCTGGACTGTCCTGTTACTGGATCTGAACTGTCCTGTTACTGGATCTGGACTGTCCTGTTACTGGATCTGGACTGTCCTGTTACTGGATCTGAACTGTCCTGTTACTGGATCTGGACTGTTCTGTTACTGGATCTGGACTGTCCTGTTACTGGATCTGGACTGTCCTGTTACTGGATCTGGACTGTTCTGTTACTGGATCTGGACTGTCCTGTTACTGGATCTGGACTGTCCTGTTACTGGATCTGGACTGTCCTGTTACTGGATCTGGACTGTACAGTTACTGGATCTGGACTGTCCTGTTACTGGATCTGGACTGTCCTGTTACTGGATCTGGACTGTCCTGTTACTGGATCTGGACTGTACAGTTACTGGATCTGGACTGTCCTGTTACTGGATCTGGACTGTCCTGTTACTGGATCTGGACTGTTCTGTTACTGGATCTGGACTGTCCTGTTACTGGATCTGGACTGTTCTGTTACTGGATCTGGACTGTCTGTTACTGGATCTGGACTGTCCTGTTACTGGATCTGGACTGTTCTGTTACTGGATCTGGACTGGACTGTTACTGGATCTGGACTGTCCTGTTACTGGATCTGGACTGTTCTGTTACTGGATCTGGACTGGACTGTTACTGGATCTGGACTGTCCTGTTACTGGATCTGGACTGTTCTGTTACTGGATCTGGACTGTCCTGTTACTGGATCTGGACTGTCCTGTTACTGGATCTGGACTGTCCTGTTACTGGATCTGGACTGTCCTGTTACTGGATCTGGACTGTTCTGTTACTGGATCTGGACTGTCCTGTTACTGGATCTGGACTGTCCTGTTACTGGATCTGGACTGTCCTGTTACTGGATCTGGACTGTCCTGTTACTGGATCTGGACTGTCCTGTTACTGGATCTGGACTGTACTGTTACTGGATCTGGACTGTCCTGTTACTGGATCTGGACTGTCCTGTTACTGGATCTGGACTGTCTGTTACTGGATCTGGACTGTTACTGGATCTGGACTGTTCTGTTACTGGATCTGGACTGTTCTGTTACTGGATCTGGACTGTCCTGTTACTGGATCTGGACTGTTCTGTTACTGGATTTGGACTGTTCTGTTACTGGATCTGGACTGTCCTGTTACTGGATCTGGACTGTCCTGTTACTGGATCTGGACTGTCCTGTTACTGGATCTGGACTGTCCTGTTACTGGATCTGGACTGTCCTGTTACTGGATCTGGACTGTCTGTTACTGGATCTGGACTGTCCTGTTACTGGATCTGGACTGTCCTGTTACTGGATCTGGACTGTTCTGTTACTGGATCTGGACTGTCCTGTTACTGGATCTGGACTGTCTGTTACTGGATCTGGACTGTCCTGTTACTGGATCTGGACTGTACTGTTACTGGATCTGGACTGTCCTGTTACTGGATCTGGACTGTCCTGTTACTGGATCTGGACTGTACAGTTACTGGATCTGGACTGTCCTGTTACTGGATCTGGACTGTCCTGTTACTGGATCTGGACTGTACAGTTACTGGATCTGGACTGTTCTGTTACTGGATCTGGACTGTACAGTTACTGGATCTGGACTGTCCTGTTACTGGATCTGACTGTCCTGTTACTGGATCTGGACTGTACAGTTACTGGATCTGGACTGTCCTGTTACTGGATCTGGACTGTCCTGTTACTGGATCTGGACTGTACAGTTACTGGATCTGGACTGTCCTGTTACTGGATCTGGACTGTCCTGTTACTGGATCTGGACTGTACAGTTACTGGATCTGGACTGTCCTGTTACTGGATCTGGACTGTCCTGTTACTGGATCTGGACTGTCCTGCTACTGGATCTGGACTGTACAGTTACTGGATCTGGACTGTCCTGTTACTGGATCTGGACTGTCCTGTTACTGGATCTGGACTGTTACTGGATCTGGACTGTCCTGTTACTGGATCTGGACTGTCCTGTTACTGGATCTGGACTGTACTGTTACTGGATCTGGACTGTCCTGTTACTGGATCTGGACTGTCCTGTTACTGGATCTGGACTGGACAGTTACTGGATCTGGACTGTCCTGTTACTGGATCTGGACTCTCCTGTTACTGGATCTGGACTGGACTGTTACTGGATCTGGACTGTCCTGTTACTGGATCTGGACTGTACAGTTACTGGATCTGGACTGTCCTGTTACTGGATCTGGACTGTCCTGTTACTGGATCTGGACTGTCCTGTTACTGGATCTGGACTGTACTGTTACTGGATCTGGACTGTCCTGTTACTGGATCTGGACTGTCCTGTTACTGGATCTGGACTGTACAGTTACTGGATCTGGACTGTCCTGTTACTGGATCTGGACTGTCCTGTTACTGGATCTGGACTGTTCGATCTGGACTGTCCTGTTACTGGATCTGGACTGTCCTGTTACTGGATCTGGACTGTACTGTTACTGGATCTGGACTGTCCTGTTACTGGATCTGGACTGTCCTGTTACTGGATCTGGACTGGACTGTTACTGGATCTGGACTGTCCTGTTACTGGATCTGGACTCTCCTGTTACTGGATCTGGACTGGACTGTTACTGGATCTGGACTGTCCTGTTACTGGATCTGGACTGTCCTGTTACTGGATCTGGACTGTCCTGTTACTGGATCTGGACTGTCCTGTTACTGGATCTGGACTGTCCTGTTACTGGATCTGGACTGTCCTGTTACTGGATCTGAACTGTCCTGTTACTGGATCTGGACTGTCCTGTTACTGGATCTGGACTGTCCTGTTACTGGATCTGGACTGTCCTGTTACTGGATCTGGACTGTCCTGTTACTGGATCTGGACTGTCCTGTTACTGGATCTGGACTGTCCTGTTACTGGATCTGGACTGTCCTGTTACTGGATCTGAACTGTCCTGTTACTGGATCTGGACTGTCTGTTACTGGATCTGGACTGTCCTGTTACTGGATCTGGACTGTCCTGTTACTGGATCTGGACTGTCCTGTTACTGGATCTGGACTGTCCTGTTACTGGATCTGGACTGTCCTGTTACTGGATCTGGACTGTCCTGTTACTGGATCTGGACTGTCCTGTTACTGGATCTGGACTGTCCTGTTACTGGATCTGGACTGTCCTGTTACTGGATCTGGACTGTCCTGTTACTGGATCTGGACTGTCCTGTTACTGGATCTGAACTGTCCTGTTACTGGATCTGGACTGTTCTGTTACTGGATCTGAACTGTCCTGTTACTGGATCTGGACTGTCCTGTTACTGGATCTGGACTGTACAGTTACTGGATCTGAACTGTCCTGTTACTGGATCTGGACTGTCCTGTTACTGGATCTGGACTGTCCTGTTACTGGATCTGGACTGTCCTGTTACTGGATCTGGACTGTCCTGTTACTGGATCTGGACTGTCCTGTTACTGGATCTGGACTGTCCTGTTACTGGATCTGGACTGTCCTGTTACTGGATCTGGACTGTCTGTTACTGGATCTGGACTGTCCTGTTACTGGATCTGGACTGTCCTGTTACTGGATCTGGACTGTACAGTTACTGGATCTGGACTGTCCTGTTACTGGATCTGAACTGTCCTGTTACTGGATCTGGACTGTCCTGTTACTGGATCTGGACTGTCCTGTTACTGGATCTGGACTGTCCTGTTACTGGATCTGGACTGTGCTGTTACTGGATCTGGACTGTCCTGTTACTGGATCTGGACTGTCCTGTTACTGGATCTGGACTGTACAGTTACTGGATCTGGACTGTCCTCTTACTGGATCTGGACTGTCCTGTTACTGGATCTGGACTCTCCTGCTACTGGATCTGGACTGTACAAATACTGGATCTGGACTGTCCTGTTACTGGATCTGGACTGTCCTGTTACTGGATCTGGACTGTCCTGTTACTGGATCTGGACTGTCCTGTTACTGGATCTGGACTGTCCTGTTACTGGATCTGGACTGTCCTGTTACTGGATCTGGACTGTCCTGTTACTGGATCTGGACTGTACAGTTACTGGATCTGGACTGTCCTCTTACTGGATCTGGACTGTCCTGTTACTGGATCTGGACTGTCCTGCTACTGGATCTGGACTGTACAAATACTGGATCTGGACTGTCCTGTTACTGGATCTGAACTGTCCTGTTACTGGATCTGGACTGTACAGTTACTGGATCTGGACTGTCCTGTTACTGGATCTGGACTGTCATGCTACTGGATCTGGACCGGACTGTTACTGGATCTGGACTGTCCTGTTACTGGATCTGGACTCTTCTGTTACTGGATCTGGACTGTTCTGTTACTGGATCTGGACTGTTACTGGATCTGGACTGTCCTGTTACTGGATCTGGACTGTTCTGTTACTGGATCTGGACTGTCCTGTTACTGGATCTGGACTGTTCTGTTACTGGATCTGGACTGTCCTGTTACTGGATCTGGACTGTTCTGTTACTGGATCTGGACTGTCCTGTTACTGGATCTGGACTGTCCTGTTACTGGATCTGGACTGTCCTGTTACTGGATCTGGACTGTCCTGTTACTGGATCTGGACTGTTCTGTTACTGGATCTGGACTGTCCTGTTACTGGATCTGGACTGTCCTGTTACTGGATCTGGACTGTCCTGTTACTGGATCTGGACTGTCCTGTTACTGGATCTGGACTGTTCTGTTACTGGATCTGGACTGTCCTGTTACTGGATCTGGACTGTCCTGTTACTGGATCTGGACTGTTCTGTTACTGGATCTGGACTGTCCTGTTACTGGATCTGGACTGTACTGTTACTGGATCTGGACTGTCCTGTTACTGGATCTGGACTGTCCTGTTACTGGATCTGGACTGTACAGTTACTGGATCTGGACTGTTCTGTTACTGGATCTGGACTGTACAGTTACTGGATCTGGACTGTCCTGTTACTGGATCTGGACTGTCCTGTTACTGGATCTGGACTGTACAGTTACTGGATCTGGACTGTCCTGTTACTGGATCTGGACTGTCCTGTTACTGGATCTGGACTGTACAGTTACTGGATCTGGACTGTCCTGTTACTGGATCTGGACTGTCCTGTTACTGGATCTGGACTGTCTGTTACTGGATCTGGACTGTTCTGTTACTGGATCTGGACTGTCCTGTTACTGGATCTGGACTGTTCTGTTACTGGATCTGGACTGTTCTGTTACTGGATCTGGACTGTCCTGTTACTGGATCTGGACTGTTCTGTTACTGGATCTGGACTGTTGGATCTGGACTGTCCTGTTACTGGATCTGGACTGTCCTGTTACTGGATCTGGACTGTCCTGTTACTGGATCTGGACTGTCCTGTTACTGGATCTGGACTGTTCTGTTACTGGATCTGGACTGTTCTGTTACTGGATCTGGACTGTCCTGTTACTGGATCTGGACTGTTCTGTTACTGGATCTGGACTGTCCTGTTACTGGATCTGGACTGTCCTGTTACTGGATCTGGACTGTTCTGTTACTGGATCTGGACTGTCCTGTTACTGGATCTGGACTGTCCTGTTACTGGATCTGGACTGTCCTGTTACTGGATCTGGACTGTGCTGTTACTGGATCTGGACTGTTCTGTTACTGGATCTGGACTGTCCTGTTACTGGATCTGGACTGTACTGTTACTGGATCTGGACTGTCCTGTTACTGGATCTGGACTGTCCTGTTACTGGATCTGGACTGTACAGTTACTGGATCTGGACTGTACAGTTACTGGATCTGGACTGTCCTGTTACTGGATCTGGACTGTACAGTTACTGGATCTGGACTGTTCTGTTACTGGATCTGGACTGTACAGTTACTGGATCTGGACTGTCCTGTTACTGGATCTGGACTGTCCTGTTACTGGATCTGGACTGTACAGTTACTGGATCTGGACTGTCCTGTTACTGGATCTGGACTGTCCTGTTACTGGATCTGGACTGTACAGTTACTGGATCTGGACTGTCCTGTTACTGGATCTGGACTGTCCTGTTACTGGATCTGGACTGTCCTGTTACTGGATCTGGACTGTACAGTTACTGGATCTGGACTGTCCTGTTACTGGATCTGGACTGTACAGTTACTGGATCTGGACTGTCCTGTTACTGGATCTGGACTGTCCTGTTACTGGATCTGGACTGTCCTACTGGATCTGGACTGTTACTGGATCTGGACTGTCCTGTTACTGGATCTGGACTGTCCTGTTACTGGATCTGGACTGTACAGTTACTGGATCTGGACTGTCCTGTTACTGGATCTGGACTGTCCTGTTACTGGATCTGGACTGTCCTGTTACTGGATCTGGACTGTCCTGTTACTGGATCTGGACTGTACTGTTACTGGATCTGGACTGTCCTGTTACTGGATCTGGACTGTCCTGTTACTGGATCTGGACTGTTCTGTTACTGGATCTGGACTGTCCTGTTACTGGATCTGGACTGTCCTGTTACTGGATCTGGACTGTCCTGTTACTGGATCTGGACTGTCCTGTTACTGGATCTGGACTGTCCTGTTACTGGATCTGGACTGTACTGTTACTGGATCTGGACTGTCCTGTTACTGGATCTGGACTGTCCTGTTACTGGATCTGGACTGTTCTGTTACTGGATCTGGACTGTCCTGTTACTGGATCTGGACTGTCCTGTTACTGGATCTGGACTGTCCTGTTACTGGATCTGGACTGTTCTGTTACTGGATCTGGACTGTCCTGTTACTGGATCTGGACTGTACTGTTACTGGATCTGGACTGTCCTGTTACTGGATCTGGACTGTTCTGTTACTGGATCTGGACTGTACTGTTACTGGATCTGGACTGTCCTGTTACTGGATCTGGACTGTCCTGTTACTGGATCTGGACTGTTCTGTTACTGGATCTGGACTGTCCTGTTACTGGATCTGGACTGTTCTGTTACTGGATCTGGACTGTTCTGTTACTGGATCTGGACTGTCCTGTTACTGGATCTGGACTGTTCTGTTACTGGATCTGGACTGTCTGTTACTGGATCTGGACTGTCCTGTTACTGGATCTGGACTGTCCTGTTACTGGATCTGGACTGTCCTGTTACTGGATCTGGACTGTCCTGTTACTGGATCTGGACTGTCCTGTTACTGGATCTGGACTGTTCTGTTACTGGATCTGGACTGTTCTGTTACTGGATCTGGACTGTCCTGTTACTGGATCTGGACTGTACTGTTACTGGATCTGGACTGTCCTGTTACTGGATCTGGACTGTCCTGTTACTGGATCTGGACTGTCCTGTTACTGGATCTGGACTGTCCTGTTACTGGATCTGGACTGTCCTGTTACTGGATCTGGACTGTACAGTTACTGGATCTGGACTGTCCTGTTACTGGATCTGGACTGTCCTGTTACTGGATCTGGACTGTCCTTACTGGATCTGGACTGTACAGTTACTGGATCTGGACTGTCCTGTTACTGGATCTGGACTGTACAGTTACTGGATCTGGACTGTCCTGTTACTGGATCTGGACTGTCCTGTTACTGGATCTGGACTGTACAGTTACTGGATCTGGACTGTCCTGTTACTGGATCTGGACTGTTCTGTTACTGGATCTGGACTGTCCTGTTACTGGATCTGGACTGTTCTGTTACTGGATCTGGACTGTTCTGTTACTGGATCTGGACTGTCCTGTTACTGGATTTGGACTGTTCTTTTACTGGATCTGGACTGTCCTGTTACTGGATCTGGACTGTACAGTTACTGGATCTGGACTGTCCTGTTACTGGATCTGGACTGTTATGTTACTGGATCTGGACTGTCCTGTTACTGGATCTGGACTGTTCTGTTACTGGATCTGGACTGTTCTGTTACTGGATCTGGACTGTCCTGTTACTGGATCTGGACTGTTCTGTTACTGGATCTGGACTGTCCTGTTACTGGATCTGGACTGTCTGTTACTGGATCTGGACTGTTCTGTTACTGGATCTGGACTGTCCTGTTACTGGATTTGGACTGTTCTTTTACTGGATCTGGACTGTCCTGTTACTGGATCTGGACTGTACAGTTACTGGATCTGGACTGTCCTGTTACTGGATCTGGACTGTTATGTTACTGGATCTGGACTGTCCTGTTACTGGATCTGGACTGTTCTGTTACTGGATCTGGACTGTTCTGTTACTGGATCTGGACTGTCCTGTTACTGGATCTGGACTGTTCTGTTACTGGATCTGGACTGTCTGTTACTGGATCTGGACTGTCCTGTTACTGGATCTGGACTGTTCTGTTACTGGATCTGGACTGTCTGTTACTGGATCTGGACTGTCCTGTTACTGGATCTGGACTGTTCTGTTACTGGATCTGGACTGTTCTGTTACTGGATCTGGACTGTTCTGTTACTGGATCTGGACTGTCCTGTTACTGGATCTGGACTGTCCTGTTACTGGATCTGGACTACTGTTACTGGATCTGGACTGTCCTGTTACTGGATCTGGACTCTTCTGTTACTGGATCTGGACTGTTCTGTTACTGGATCTGGA
>JBBPBX010091219.1:0-13975 GCA_038048925.1 Garcialebias charrua
ATTGGAAAAATCCATATATAGGTCGCACCTGAATATAGGTCGCACCTACGTCAAAATGTGGACCGTGTTTAGCTCTGCTGCAAATGTCTGCCACAGGAGCGCACAGCAAGGCTTTTAAGAAGATTAACACTTAAAAACAATTATTTGTTTGATAAAAATTATAGCAAATATGTGTCTGAGCTGAACTTTTCTTTAATAAATGAATAATTTTAGCAGGATAAACACCTAAAAAATATATTTGTTAGCTGACATTATTGTAAGAGTGTGTCTCAGTTAAATTTTTGTTAATAAATGATTACAAATCAGCTTATTTTATAAAAAGCCATAAATAGGTCGCACCTGAATATAGGTTGCAGGGCATGCAAAAATGATAAAAAGCTGCGACCTATATTCCGGAAAATACGGTATACTTTTTCCATTTACCCTTTATTTATACAGGTAGTCTCATTGAGCCACAAGAACTCATTTTCAAGAGAGACCTGTTCAGGGAGCAGATGGTGGGGGTTAAGGGCCTCACTCAGGGGCCCAGGGTGGGGCGAATGAGGGTGGAGGCAGGTGTGGGTGTTTCACCGTTTTCCTCCCACATTTTTTGATGTTGTCGGTACCGGGGCTTGAACCGGCAATCTTCTGATCACAGGCCCACTGTCTCTAACCTCTGCGCCACCACTCTGGCTTGCTAACTGAACTAGATGTGAGCTGGTGCTATGTATGAACAAGCTGAAGTGAACTGAAACGTCCACTACATCAGAACCAACCACAAAAAGTGCATCAACATGCTCCAACGTGCAAGTTCCATTTGAAAAAGGCGCAATAGAAAATTGAGTTTTTACAAATGAGGCCATAAACTACAAAACACTGCAGGAATCCAATTGACTCTTCTTCCTGATTAATCATTTTTAAATGATTAAAACCAACATAAATACATCAGTGAAATACTGCAGGTGTAATAGATATTTTATGTTTCTGCAGCTGCTGTCCTCACAGGAGTTGTAATTCTTATCAGTTAAGGTAACTTTTTAATCGCTAACTTAAAACTATGAGATAACTCAGTGTCAGTGAGTTCACCAAAGGCAGATCGCCCAAACCTATAAAAGTAAACCTCCGGTTATAAAATAATAAAAACTGCCAAATAAAATGTGAATACACATAAATTATTACTACGATCATAACTTTACTTGCTCAAAACCATGACTTGGAAATGTTAATTTAGGTGAACACATACGAACAATTTCATGTTGCTTGAAGAGTTTGTCACATTTCAGTGATGCTCTGTGCATTAATATCACACACACGTGCCTTTGCAAGTATTTGTATATAAATGTGCCCTCCTGCGTTCACAGTTTACAAAGCATGTGGGAACATCAGCATGCCATATTAATAACACAGCATGTTCAGCCAAATCTCTGTGGTTATTGCTCCCAGAGTCACACCCAGAGCTCTATTCCTGCTGCCGGTTGTTACCATGACACCACGCTGATAACCTTTTGTTCCGATTATTGGGTCCATACAACATAAATAGTCTTATATCAAGTGGCTGGCAGTTCACGAGGTGATATTGCTCTGGGATCTGTTGGAAAATGCAGACATGTGCATCTGCAGCCAGGCTGCAGGAATTAACATTTGCTGCATTCATTAAATGCCTGATTAAGACTTGAGCTGATATCACCTGAGGTGATGCATTCTCTGCTCTAGGTCCCCCCCCCCCCTCTTTGTCCAAGCTCTCATGTTATCACGGCTGCACACATGTTCAGCTTGGGCGGCACCACTGCAGATCAACCCCATCATACCATAAACCCAACCAGAACCAGGTCCTCTCGTGCACACTTTGAGTTTTATTTGTAGATGTTTGTTTTTGTATTTTTTGCTTGTTTGTTGTTGTTGTTTTTTGGGTGGGGGTGGGGGGTTGCTGTTACTTTTTTTTTTTTTTTGACAACAGGATAAAGTCATCTTTTGAAATATAACTAACTATGTAGAATTTTGCATCCAATTTCAAACCAACCAACCACAAAAAAGATAAATTATTTTCCATCACCATTTATTAACTTCCATCCATCCATTCCTCCATCCATCCATCCATCCATTCCTCCATCCTTTATCTTGTTGCTGGTCAGTGCGTGTTCTGCGGGTCTTATTCCCGACACCATGTCCCACCTCCAGCTGCGGCGGCGCCTCAGAAGTAGTAACCCACACTATCAATAAATCAAGAATACCTGAATTCAGTTTTACCAGTTGTATTAAATCAAGGCTGGAGAAGGTCACAGTTTACAGCGCTGGCCTCCGATACAATTCGGCCCGAGATCAGGAACCAGAAGGGCCAATGTCAGGTCAGAGTCAGAGAGTCTTT
Source organism: Garcialebias charrua (assembly GCA_038048925.1). Lineage (NCBI taxonomy): Eukaryota > Metazoa > Chordata > Actinopteri > Cyprinodontiformes > Rivulidae > Garcialebias > Garcialebias charrua. The sequence continues at coordinate 2,345 of JBBPBX010091219.1, forward strand.
ATTGTCATTTGCACCGCATGTGGTACATGTGATGAAAACGAGATTATGTACACAGGGTCCCAGTTACATCCAACAACAAATGCAAGAGAAAAACAGTAATAACATCTAGAATTAACTAAGAAAAACATCAACTAGTAATACACTAAGCCCTAATGTAATAGAAAAACATCATTATAAACAGCAGCATGAACACAAGTCTGTATGAGCAGATGGTCACAGATGAACACAGCAACAAGAAAACAGATCAGCATCAGCATGTTGTGATATTTTGCAGTGTTTATTCGTGTTGATTATTTATTCATGAAAAAAAATCACATGGCATTACAAGAATCCTCCTTTCGCAGAAGGGGAACACAGCCGCTTGGATAAGGGGGAGGGGCTCACTGGGTCTTATGTGGTTTTAACGTGTAAGGAAAAAATTAGACTGACAAGTTCCTTGTGTTTACAACCCAATTGCAGGTAGTTGGGACCAAGATGGTGTAGAGGCAGGGCAGCCGGTTCAGGACCAGAAGGTCCCAGGTTCGATCCCCGGTCACTGCATGCCTCATTGGCTGTGTCTCAATTCAGGGGCTGCATCCTCATGAGTGCACATTTGTCGGCCGCATACGTCACTGCCCCGCGCGGAGGACTGTCCCAATTCGAAGACTCCTCCTCATGCGGCCGAGGAATGCGGCCTACTTCCTGCCGAAATCGAAGGATGCATTCGTGAATCCTTCAAGACGGAGGCTATCCCAGAATTCATAGCGCCAGCAGAGATTTATTTTAGTGGCGTCCCTTCTCTTCCCACACACACCAAGCGGCACACAAGAACTTCCCACCCACTTCAAGAGAACGCCCCACCCACTTCAAGGCCGGCAAACCTGAAGGCTAGACCGTCCCATTTCAGCAGTTTCGCTCAGCCCACCCGGTCTTGTGAGTGCGTGGCCTACTCGGCCCAGCTAGGCTGGGTCCTCATGAGGACGCAGCCCCTGAATTGAGACGCAGCCCTTGTGTCCCTGGGCTACCACTACCGGTGTATGAATGTGTGTATGAATGGGTGGATGGTTGGTATTGTAAAGCGCTTTGGGGCTCCTCACAGGGGGCTGGAAAGCGCTATATAAATAAGCTCCATTTACCATTTAAATAAACCACTGGGTGCATTTTTTTTGGCTCTAGGACTGTTTTTTTTATGAAGTACAGTACATACCCAAAGTTGAGTAAAAAAAACGTTAAAAAGTGAATTTTGCATCTGTGGTCCCCTTTAAGAATCACGCACCATCATATGTAAATTGCAAGCTGAGGTAACACATACATGTAAATTGACAGATCACACCTTAGTAGGGAGGTTCCCTTGAGGTCTCTGACAGAAGACACACAACTGATGTATGTAGATTGACAAAAAACACCTCACAAACCAACAACAGAGGTTTCTCAAAAAACTTTGTTAGTCTAATTCACAGACAAGACACCTCTGCTCCCATCCGGTGTAAAACGTCTGGGAATCAACCCCAAAACTGAGTTATAAGTCTTGGAAAGTTGAAATCTCAGACCTCCTCCTCTGTTAAGAGAAGGTTTTTCTCTCTTAACATAAACAGCTTCCTTCACACCCCTCTCAAACCATCTGTGCTCTCGGTCCAAAATTTGCACATTTTGGTCATCAAAAGAGTGACCCTTGTCCGTGAGGTGGAGGTGAACAGCTGAGTTTTGTCCAGAGGAGGTTGCTCTCCTGTGTTGGGACATTCTTTTGTGGATGGGTTGCTTAGTTTCTCCAATGTAGCGGTCTGGGCAGTCCTCGCTGCACTGGACTGCGTACAGGTAGTCCCCGATTTACGAGCGAGATCCGTTACAACGAGGCGCTCGTAAACCGGAAATCTCGTAAATTGGAACGGCCGCCACGCTTCTCGTAAGTCCGGAATTTCGCTCGTAAATTGGAACGGTTTTGCTAGCGCGACTACGAACACTCGTTTTTCATCGAAAAACTGCTTATGAGTGCATAAAAATGATCGGAAACGTGTGTCCACATGTTTAGCTAACGAACTGTGGTGAAAAAACACAGGAAAACTCAGTATTTTTTGCGTTTTTTCCAATAATTCGCCAGCTCGTAAGTCCGGAACCTCGTAGATCAGATCGCTCGTAAATCGGGGACTACCTGTACACCACACCACTCTGTTTGTGTGTGGGGGTTTTGTCCTTAGGGAAGTTGATCTTGTATTGAACGCCTTTTTGACTTGATGGACATTGAATCCCTGGGAGGCTCTTTTTAGAGTTGCTGGCCCCATTGAAACCAGTCAGAACTGGGTCATAGTTTCATTATAAACCTGTCTCTGAGTAGATCAAAAACCCTGGGTCAATTTAGATGAAAAATACTAACAATCATCTGCTTGTTCCGAAGTCATGTCTCCAGACAGCAGCTTGAGCAGAGAGGTCCAGACGTCTCTTCCAGATCTTCTGGGAGGACTTCAAGGTGTTCCCAGGACCACTGAGACGTCGTCTCTCCAGAGTGTCCTGGGTCTTCCACGGGGCCTCCTCCTAGTTGGACGCGCTCGAAGCACCTCCCTGGAGAGGCACCCAGGAAACATCCTTACCAGATGCCTGAACCACCTCAACTGACTCCTCTTGATGTGGAGGAGCAGCAGTTCTACTCAGAGCCTCTCCTGATAACTGAACTTCTCACTCTGTCTCTAAAGGAGAGTCCAGCTACCCTGCAGAGGAAACTCATTTCAACCGCCTGTATCCATGATCTCATTCTTTCGATCACTACCCAGAGTTCATAGATGAGCGTAGGACGTAGACTGACCAGTAAACAGAGCGCTTCACCTTACAACTCAGCTCCCTCTTCACCACAACGGACCGGCACAAAGTCCACAATACTGCAGACGCTGCACCAATCCATCTCACACTCCATTCTTCCTTCACTCGTGAACAAAACCCAGAGATACTTGAACTCCTTCACTCAAGGCAGAACCTCACCCTCGACCCGAAGAGAACAATCCACCCTTTTCTGAACGAGGACCACGGCCTCAGATGTGGAGGTGCTGATTCTCTTCCCAGCCGCTTCACATGCAGCTGTAAACCGCTCCAGTGAGAGCTGTAGATCACGGCACGATGACGCCAACAGGACCACATCATCTGCAAAGAGCAGAGATGGAATTACTAAATTTTTGATAATAAAGAAAAGTCTATATTAGACTCTTGTCAACCAGCCTTTTGGCTTTTACCATACCATACCATTTTATTTATAGAGCACTTAAAACAGCGACAAGGCCAACCAAAGTGCTGTACAAACAAACAACAGGCAACACACACAATGAAGTACAAAACATAGACATAAAAACATTGTAGATAATAAATAAAATGACCAAACACAGATCATCTGGTGTTGAAAGCAACAGAATAGTAGTGGGTCTTTAAACGAGATTTGAAAACTGAGAGGAAGGGGGCCTGTCTGACGAGCAGAGGCAACTCGTTCCAGAGTCTTGGTCCTGCTACAGAGAACGCCCTGTCACCTCTGCGCTTAAGACGAGTTCCTGGATCTGTTAAAAGTCCCTGGTCCGGTGACCTCAGAGCACGTGGTGGGACATACAGCTGTAGCAAATCAGAGAGATAGGCGGGGGCGAGACTGTTCAGCGATTTGTAGACATACAGGAGAATTTTGAACTGGATTGGAAGATGAACCAGTAGCCAGTGCAGGGAGGCCAAGACTGGTGTAATGTGCTCTCTTTTGCCTGTACTGATTAAAAATAGAGCTGCTGCGTTCTGGACCAGTTGTAATTGTGCAATGGTGGTCTGACTGATACCAAACAGGAGTGAATTGCAGAATCAAGCCTAGATGTGATAAATGCATGTATTATTGTTATTTTTGGATAATATAGGCTTCAGCTTAGACCGTCGCCTCAGCTGGAGAAAAAAAACAGGATTTGACGATCATATTTACATGACTGTTGAGTTTCATGGAAGGATCCATTATCACTCCCAGATTTGTGACTTTTTGTTTTTCAGACAGGGCTAGAGCAAAAAGGCTGATGCAGTGGTTCGTGATTGTGTCATTGGGAGGAAACAACATGGCTTCAGACTTCTTTTCATTGAAACTTAAGAAATTTAAAGCCATCCAGTCCCTGATGTCAGCCAGGCAGTCGAGCAGAGGTTGAATAGAGCATGTACCATTGTGTCTTAGGTGGAAGTAAATTTGACAGTCGTCGGCGTAGAAGTGGAAAGGTATGTTGTGTTTCCGGAAAAAAGCACCAAGTTGCAGCAGGTACAGTATAGGTTTATACATCAACCACCTTTCATCTGCGTGACAACCGTTTGTTTTCATACCAAAGCCGTCCCACGCACTCATGACCGAACCTTTCCCTGACAGGTTGTCCGTTGATGCGTCTCTCAGCCTTTGTTCCACTCATCACGTGGACGAGAGTGATGGATCTATTGTTAACCCGTGTGATATTCTCACACATGCACGATGACTCACAAGAGGACGAAAGGTGCACGACTCTGTGTGGTTGCTTTGTTTTCATACGTCAAACTGTTCATGAGTCACATCCTCTTTCTTTTACTATCTTTACGCAGGTGCTGCTGGGTTGTGCAGAGGATAGTCACAGGCAGGAAAAAAAATATACATTTACTTTTGACTGCGAGGTTCCCCTTTTCGTTTTCCTCTCCATCTAATTTTTGTTTTTTTCTGTTTCTACTTCTCTGCTTGTCTTCAGCCTCGTCCCACACGTGTTGTTTCACAGATGAAAAACAAAACTTTCAGTCCTGTTTTGCCCCTGAAAACCGGTTCTCGCATTCAGTTTCCTTTTTTTTTTTTTATTAGATGTGTGTTTTTAAAAGATACTTGGGATTTTTGTTTGCATCTTAGTATTTAAATTTGTTCTCTTTAAAAGCAGTCAGGGTGTTTTTTGTTGTTGTATTTTTTTTATTATTTTTTTTTAGCTTATAATGAGCCTGTAATGACTGGACATCTGCACGAAAAGGCAAAATGTAAATTTTAACGTAATGTCAAAACAGCTCCAAGTTGCACGTATTTGTCTGCGCTGGTTATAAATGCAAAAAATAAATTTAGATTAAAAAAATAACTAAGTTTAAAGCTGCTGCCAGAGTTTTAACTGGAGTTAGTGGGAGAGATCATATCTCTCCAGTTTTATCTTCTCTCCACTGGCTCCCGGTCAAGTCCAGATTTGAATTCAAAATCTTACTTATAACCTACAAAGCCCTCAACAACCTAGTTCCATCTTATATTTGAGATCTTATTGTTCCATATTTTCCTAACAGAGCACTTCACTCTCAGACTGCAGGTTTAATTGTGATTCAGTTTCAAAAAGCAGAATGGAAGGAAGATCTTTCAGTTCTCAGGCTCCTCTCTGGTGGAACCAACTTCCAGTTTCTGTCCATGAGGCTGACACATTGTCCAGTTTTAAGACTTTCTTTTTTGATCAATTCTATAGTTAGAGTTGGCTTGTTATGCTGCTATAGAGACTACTAGGATAAATTGACCTCATTTCTTAAATGATTTGCTAAAATTAAATAGTTTTCAGTTTATACTACAGTATTTCTATCTTAACATGTGATTCTTGACCTGCCATTGTGTATCTGTTCCTCTCAAACCCAGCCCGTCGAAGCAGATGGCCGCTTGTCCTGAGCCTGGTTCTGCTAAAGGTTTCTTTCTCATGGGGGAGTTTTTTTTTTCCACTGTCGCCTTCATGCTTGCTCAAGATGAGAGTTCTGTGATGGAGTTAAACTCAGAGCAGTCTGCTCCTCACAGAAATAAAGTTAAATCATAATTTTTATTTATGAATGTTTCTGTTCAGTGACCTGAGATGACTTCTGTTGTGACTTGGCGCTATATAAATACTGTAAACTGAAGTGAATTGAATAAAGTTGTTAAAGGACTAGCGTTGTTTTGAAGGAGTTATTAACGTTCTTGTGTTTGCTGGGGCTAACTGACTCTAAGAAGCTGTAGATGTTCCTCCAGTGATTACTTTCTGAGAGTTTCATTTAAATCCTCCCACTAGATCTTTACATATTTAGCTAACAGTACAGACAAATAAACACATATACATATGCAGTCAGTGTGCGATGATAAATAGGACTCATTATCATGTTCACCTTATGTGTCCAGTCCTGGTATTACGTAACCACAGGAGCCGATGACCCCTGACTCGATCTGCGGTCATGCAGATTTGACCTCCACACACACCTGATGGAAATGTCAACTTCCTTTTCGCAGCACAGCACACTTCATTGTTGAGCACATGGAAATTGGGTTGAGAGAAATCCCCATTGACAACAATTTTCCAGTTCCCCTTCCACAAATTAAGCTACTTCCTCACGCTGGGCTTTGAGGAAGTCAACGACCCGATATCACGGATGTTTTTGTTGACTGGTGTTGTGAAATAAAATAATATATTTTTGTCTTCATGTTTCATTTGCTCCTAATTTGTTGCAAGCTGATGCAAGCAGAAGCGTATCTTGTTTAGAAAATGTTTGTGCAAACATTACAGGGACTTTCCACTCAACCTGGAGGGGTAAGAACAGTCTTGTGTTTCCGGTTTGGCCAGTGTTTGTATAGCTGGGACTTTTACTTTGAGGGGCAAGAAAAACATTCTTGTAGCATGAGCTTAGGTATCAGCTGGAGACAGAAAAACATTCTTGTTGCATGAGCTTAGATATAGGCAACAGAGAAGAATATAAGAGGCAGACTTCCTCCTCCAGAGACAGACAACGCAGGACCGGCAGCGAGGGACCAACCCATCAGGTTGTATGCTGTCTTCATGAATGCGCATTTCTGTTCTTTGTCCCTTTATCTATCTTTCTTTCCCTCTTTCCCCATTTTCTCCCTGGTTCTCTTTTAAACAAATATAATGGCTTTAGAAATAGAAAAAAGTATTCTGTGACTTTTAAAACTTATGATTATTAAAACTGGTTTGGAACTTTAAAGTGCGAGTCTGTCGTGTTTTCAGCGTATCTCCTTTTTTGATCCAAAGAGAAACAAAAAACCAACTCGAGCGGAAAGTAAGGTGGAATCCGCAACAAAATGGAGGTCCCACTGAGATGTTTCTACGAGGACGATAAAGGGGTGGAAGAGAGTCCAACATTCTGACAACAGACCGGTCTACACAACAATAAGAGGTAAGCAGATTGCCTGTTTCAACAAAAAATCTGTAATTGGACATTAATAGGCAAATTTTACTCAGTGTGTTTGGACTCCAGGGATAATATGTGTGAAAAAAAATAGGAACGTTAAAATTAAAAGTAGAATTATAAGTTTCCAGCCAAGACTCCAGATTCCAGAGTAAAAACACGCATTGGTCGCGCCCCCAGTGGATCGACGGGTCTATCTGGTTGAAGGGGGAGTGGGGTTTTAGAATAAATATTCGCCGTCACTCCTGTAACCCTAGACTGAGTTACTGTTATCTCGTTAGGTTTTGTGGCTAACTATAAAACAGTGTCAATTAAATCTACTTATAATTTGATTTATGATGAGTAGAGGCGGAATCTGGTGAGGTGGTGTATTGTATATTACCATGCGTAAAATACGTTATAATACACTAGGAATAAAGGTATTGAGACCAAACCCACAAATAAATAAAATAAGTAAAGTGTGGGACTGGGTGAAAAATTGAGGAAAACGCGCTGACTTTCGCTGATAAAGTAATCCAATACAGTTCCAAACCTAGACCAGTTAAAAATAGAATAAAAGTAGTCACAGAATACTAAATCCTTTTTTATGTTCTAAAATAATGAGGTTTCTTGCCCTGTGGAGTCAACACACATACCGATCTTATTTTACACTCAAAAGGTTCTAAAAAAAAAAAATGTTTCTTTCCATTGTTGAAGGTTCTTTTCATGGTGTCAGAGTCTCGCGTGAATGAAGTGCAAAAGTTGGCCTGTCCATTGTCTTTCATGTTTGATGTTTGTCTTTTGTCAAGAATTATAAGGCCAACTGCATGAATGAATTACAAGAAAAAAGTTCCGGTTGTTCCAGTATCAATAAAGATTAATAGGCTTGGTGTGTGTGTGACATGGAGGAGAGTTTCAGAAAAAAAACTTGAGAAAACCTTGCTTAAAACACTGACCGAGCAGATTAAAATCATAAAAATGCAATGTCTTTGTCAGTTCAGGATAAAAAAAAAAAAAAGGAAAAGAAAAATAAAAGAGAGAAAAACTACTTTTAAAAAGGTTAAAAGAACTAGAACAGCACTCAGAAAAATAGCACTATAAACCTAATGTGGGAACAAATACTTAAAATCCGGAAAGAGAAAGATAGGTTGGAAGAGCAAAAACTGCAACTGGTGAGTATGGTATATTTAATGTTGATGAGAAGCAATCTGAAATCTGAAACTAGCAGAAATAAGTCCAAAGAAGCATAATCCAAAATATCTGAAACAATCAGGAATAAAAAAAATAAAATAAAAAAATAAAAACTGAAATAAGGAGGAAATAAGCAAAGCTTTAATGGGCTAAAACCAGCTGAAAAATAGCTAAACAAGAGCATGGTTTTGCTAAATTAGGGTGAAAAGTTGGATTAAAAAATGTAGAATTAGCTGAAAAAGCTGAAACAGGCTATATACAGAAATTATTAAGTTAAATACCTTTGATACCAGCACATTTTCTTCATGTCTCAATAAAAGCACTGTCCTGCTTGTTATTTAAATCTAACCCAAGAGAAAAAGTTATTTAATTGTTCCCATGTATATATCTTTAAAAGAAAAAATATATAATAAGTAAACTTGAAAAGAAAAGTTTAATTAAAAGGACTCAGCACTGAAGACATGTACAAAAAAAACAAAAAAAAAAAAAAACCAGAGGGAGGAAAATAATAACTACTGTATTTTTAGCCTGTATGACATATTTATGGATTGTTTTTTCTTCTTAAACTTTTCACAAACTATCCGAGGATTAAATATGAAACAAAGATTGAGGCGCTGAGGTTAGAACAAAAGTTTATTTAGATACAGCAGTTAAATGGAGTAACAAATGTGGTCTTCACCTCCTCAGCAGTGGGGCTGGTGCCCTGAAACACAGAATAAACATTACATTAAAATAGTTTACACTTCTCCATTATAACAGGATTAGATAATTTTCTACAGCGTGAATGTGGGTGAAAAGAAAATTAGAACTTCAGCTCCGAACGAGGGTCTGGTCTTAACCAGGCTAGAAGGCCTCGGGACGTGTAACAGTTTTTTGAATAAACAAATAAAATATTTGCGGACAATTCGAGACAAATTGATTAGCGTCGAATGAACCTTCACGGTTGGAAGGATTGATCAAAAAGGATTATGGCATTCTATCTCAATAATTTTAGGTTATAACACTTAAACAAACTGGAAATTTGGAAATTGCAATGGGACCTTCCGTTAGCATAGCATAGACTGTCCAACAGCGGACATTTTATAACTTTGTAACGATAGACAGCTCACAGCGGATTCGCTTAACAAAGCATACAGAGTGACGTCGTGTAGAGAAACGATAAGCAGAGAGTGGATTACCAATTTGGAAGACGTACTTTTGTGAATAGCTCCAGTGAATGTACACGTCTTGCGGTCACGCAAAAGACAGTCGTTTCCTGTACAGCCTGAGTAGGGTTGCCAGGTGAGAAATGTAGGATTATCGTACACCCATCATAAACAAAATAAGTATGCTCTATAGTCACTCTATTGTTGAATACCGTAGCGTTTAACAGTAAACAGGCACTCACAGCTTTGTGGCGTCAGTACTGGGGGGGAACCATAGACATTAATACGCATTATTGTCTGGTGGCAAATAATGAGCTCTACAGAAAGTCTTCTGTCACATTTAGAAAAGCACGATTAGCTGGAATTCCAAGACGCCTTCAGGGTTCACAAAAAACTCAGACAGACAGTTGCGACAGGCTGATGGAAACCAATCATAACTACACGTTCGCAGAATGGCCAAATGATTGTATTTTTGGCCTTTTTCGGGATTATCGATCGTACATCGTACAGAGGGCAAAATTGTCGTACAAATACGAAAATTACCGTACAGCTGGCAACACTGAGCCTGAGTATAATGGAGACCCCTGATGGATGAAAAAAGGTACTGCAGACAGGAGCATAATAATTTCTAGAAAAACCAAAAACAGGTCGGAGTCACTTTTATATGTAATTAATTTGGTCATCCAGTTGGGTTATTCGTTCTGAAACATCTAATAAAGGTAAAAGGATGCAGGTACAGATTTAAATAACTGTTTGGAGTCAGATGAATAAAATAAGCCCCTGAAACGTGTATAACACAAATAGTTAATTAACTATGCACACTTAGGAGGTAGTAACACTTAGCACAATGAAACTTAAGTTTGATATTGGCTTGTATGAAATATGGACATTAAAAGCAATAAGAGGACAGATTGGGGTTTAAAGAATAATAAATAATAATAACAATAATAATGAATTCAATTTATAACGCACTTTTCATTAATGAAAAGCTCAAAGTGCTAAAAAGGGAGTAGCCCTCACCTTCTGATGTGCTGTTGACATGTTGAAATTATTGATTTGCAGTGTGATGTAGAATTGAAGGACAAATTTGCCTCTGTGGGCTTGGAAACATTTTACAAGTATCTCTTACTACTATCCTAAACTGACAGCACTGGCTGCAAAAATGTCCATGTTTGGGACTACCTACCTGTGAGCAAGTTTTCACTAACAAACATTGATAAAACAGCTATGCTCGAAGCTCAATTTATGGGTTCACAGTTACTACCTAGATGTAGAAAATGGATTTAAAATTCATTCATTTCTAAATTTTGATGCATTTTTAACATGCAGGAAAGGGTTTTAACAAAACTGTTTTTTTTATGTCCAGAGGCCCAGATTTAGTTTTTTTTAGATTTTTCTACCTGGATTATTGAGCATGCATCAGGGTATTTAACAAAACAGTTTGTCGAATAAATGTTTTAAAACGTGCAATCACTGATCAGTTTTTTTAATGTGTAATGCACTTAAATGTTAAATTGAGTAAAAGTGTAAAAGGACAATTAATTTAATGTTAATATTTTTTAATTTATTGATTCTTTGCACTAATACAAAGAAAAAAGTGGACTTTTGGAATGAGTATTCTGGTCTGACCCCCTTGAGATTAGATTAAGCTGTATGCGGCCCCCAGATCAAAATGAGTTTGACACCCCTATTGGAACAATAGGCCAAAATGAACGAGCCCATATTTTTACTTTGAATAAATGAGCCACTGAGTTTAACAATTTCAAATTGACAATTTAGGAGGGCATCTTGCGGTGCCGTTTAGACATGAAAATATACACAATACATAAATAAATCCAACAAGAGGGCAGATCCTAAATGGCTTAAGGAATTGGCTAATTATCATAGACTGTATACTGGCAAGGGGGTCTTAGAAAAAAGTAAATTATATTTTCTAAAATAAAAGTAGGCTACAGTATTTTTTGGTTTCAGGGTAGATTGATTATTTCACTTTGAGGTAAACTAATGTTTTGGATCTGTTGTGCAGATCAGATTGAAAGATGCCTCTGTCGAAGGATCAATAAAGCTGGTTAACAGAAAATTAATTTGATCTTGGTCTGTTAATGATTTTTTTTATTTTTTTTTAAATAGCCTCATTGAACAGTGTTGGTGGAACGGCAAGAGTGAGTCTTATGAATTCCACCTCATCCTTACAAAA
>JBBPBX010091221.1:0-13974 GCA_038048925.1 Garcialebias charrua
AGTATATTGTTATTATTATTATTGAGCATGCATCAGGGTATTATTATTATCATCATTATTACTATCATTATTCAATTTTATTCTGCGTTACTCCAGGCGTGAAACAGAAAAAAAAAAAAAAAGTTGCTGCTTTGCTTTCTGCCATTTTTCTGTTTGTGAGCTTCATGCGTTATGATTGGATTGGGGTTAAAACGTGATCATGTACGTCTCAACCAATCAACGCCACTCTTGCTTGTCAGGTTGCATGTGAACCAATCAACGCCACTCTTGTTTATTGGGGGAAGTAGCATGTGATCATATTCAACCAATCAACGCCTCTTGCTTCGCGCCCTTCGTTCAAATGTAGCCATTTCCTTTCCAACTGTTGGACAAGAAGCTGTTGTTGTGTCGGACTGGTCAGCGCTCGTAAAACGGTCGACTGGTCTGACTCTGGACGACGACTGGACATTCAGTTGGAAGTTTAAGGTAATCGGTTCTGTTTGTTTATTTGCTAGCTGTTAGCTCTGTTAACTTGAATGAACAAAACCTGCTGCTGCATGCCTTTTCAAAAGAGACAAGGCCCCGCATCCACGCGTTTGCGTCGCATGTCTGCGCTGACCAGCCAGCAGAACAATACAGCCAGGCTGAAATACTAGTTTACTTGAAATACGTATTTCTGCAACATTACTGGTTTTGTAGCTGCTTCAGGCAGGTTTCTGCTGCAGCGAGGTCCTACTCGGTTTCTTTATGCTTCAAAACATGACACAGAGTCGTTCTAACTAGCGTGAGAACATCCAACTTGTTTAATCTGAAGTTTCCACTCGATAGAACATGAGAGTCAGAAGATGAAGCACAAAAAACAATGTTTGATTCAACGTGTCCCTGAAACAAACAGCCCCAGCGCTGCATGTTTTGTTAATTCATTTATTCAAAATAAAACAAATTCATCAGAAAGGAAAAAAAAACACTGAAAGAAAAGTTGCAGAAAGAAGAAAATAGTCTTATAATATCTGCCCCTTATTAAAATAAACAACAAACAAACAACAACCTTCACTTGAACAATCTCCAAACTGAAAAAACAAACAAACAAAAACAGGTATCCTTCACCTGCATTATACATTCCCAACAACTTTAATTTAATCATCTTTTAAAACATATAAATAGTTTTAGAAATGCTTATGGTGATATCAAGTAAACTTCACAGTCCTGTTTCCTGATTTACAACACGGCTCCTTCAGACTAGTTCTGAATGAAGGTAACATTTACACATTTACATTCCCTTCAGGTTATATTTACTCTTTTTTTTTCAACAAATTTTAATTGAATATTTGGGGGTAATAGTTTTATGAGTTTTATACATGACTTGTAAAATACTATGTTCAACAAAATCATACACTTTTAATAATTTCAATTAATTAAATAATATATTTGTTGGATGACCATAGCACTTCTTAATAATTCTTATAGCTCTTTTTTTGTAAAATAAAAACAGGGTTTGTAATAGTTTTGCATGCTTTTCCCCAAACTTCAATACAATAGATTAAATGAACAATCATTACATTATACAATACATGGGATTGTATATACAAAACTTTGTCATTCAAAAACTATTTTACTTTATACAGTAATGCAATTGCTTTTGTTTTTATTCTTAAGTGATTTACATGAGATTTCCATGTCAGCTTCTCATCAATAACAACACCCAAAAGTTTTATTTAATTAACTATGAATTTCAATGCTGTAAATTTTAAAGATGTTTAAAGATAAAACTATTAATATTGACACAGTTGAGAATTTTATGGCAAGAAAGTTCATGCTCAATAATCCAGGTACCAAAGCCAATAATTCTCAGTCAGGTCATCTGGACAGTTTCTTTTTTTTTTTTGAATGTCCAGAGGACCAGACTTAGCCTTTTTAGATTTTTCTACCTGGATTATTGAGCATGCATCAGGGTATGTGTGTAACACTATTACATAATAATGTAATGTAATCTGTAATAATATGAACAAAATAATGTTCCTCTTTCCACAACTCACTTCTTGTTTCTGAACTTTTTCTTTTAGATGAATAGAAAGACTACACCCGTCACCAACTCCACCATAAGACGGAGAACTCGTGCAGATGTACAGAAGCGACTTCAACTGATAACGGAGACTACAGAAAATCGACTGACTGTAGGATGACAGTGTGACCTTGGACATGACAGTCTGGCTGGTGACTGTTATGGGCAGGCTCAGTCATCTTCTGAACAGTCTGATGATGAAGCATGACATGAAGGTAAGTCTGATACAGCATCAGACCTAAATTAGATCCTGTTGTTTCTTGTTTCATCATCCAAACTATTTTCTGCTTCCCAAAATGAAGACAAATAGCTCAAATCTTCACATAGATTGCTAAATTTGTCGTGTTTTAAATTGTCCGCTATTAAAGAGACCAGAGCCCTCTGCCTCATACTACGTCACAGATGGTGCGTCCGCGTGTAATCGGATTTCCCATGATTAAACACGGCTTGAAGTTCAAAATCACTTTTAAAGCAAAATTAAAGGGATTTATCATTTTGTTTGCAAAAACGAACATATTTAAATGATAATATATATACATTTTGAGCAATTTGATGAATAGTCAAAAAAATCATGTCAGTGGACCTTTAAGTTGTGACAAACTGAATTGATGACTGGTCTTTTCTCAGGATTTATACTGTTCATTGACATACTGGTGCTGGTCATACAATTAGAATACTGTATCATGAAAAGGTTGATTTATTTCATTAATTCCTTTCAAAAAGTGTAACTTGTATAATATATTCATTCATTACACACAGACTGATATATTTCAAATGTTTATTTCTTCTAATGTTGATGATTATAACTGACAACTAATGAAAACCCTAAATTCGATATCTCAGAAAATTAGAATATTACTTAAGACCAATAAAAAAAAAATATATATATATATTTTTAGAAATGTTGACCAACTTAAAAGTATGAACATGAAAAGTATGAGCATTTACAGCATCAATACTTAGTTGTTGCTCTTTTTGCCTGGATTACTGCAGCAATGTGGTGTGGCATGGAGTCCATCAGTCTGTGTCACTGCTCAGGTGTTATGATAGCCCAGGTTGCTCTGATAGTGGCCTTCAGCTCTTCTGAATTGTTGGGTCTGATGTATCGCATCTTCTTCACAATACTCCATAGATTTTCTGTGGAGTTACGGTCAGGCGAGTTTGCTGGTCAATTAAGAACAGGGATACCATGGTCCTTAAACCAAGTACTTGTAGCTTTGGCACGGTGTGCAGGTGCCAAGTCCTGTTGGAAAATTTAATCTGCAAGAATAACCTGGGCTCATATGAGCAGTGGCACAGACTGATCGACTCCATGCCACGACGCATTGCTGCAGTAATCCAGACAAAAAGAGCAACAACTAAGTATTGATGCTGTACATGGTCATTAGGGGTGTAACGATACGCTAAAATCACATTTCGGTTCGGTTCAACTACAAGGAGGGCTCGGTTCGGTTTATTTTCGGTTTATTTTCGGTACAAAAAAAAAAAAGACAAAATAAAGACTTACAAAATGTTTATTTTGAAAATGTGCCAAAAATATGTTTGTATTGTATTCTAGTAATAAATAAAAGTGACCCATTTGGATGTATGATATTTTAAATAAACAGCACTCTACAATAAATAAACTATATTAACAATAATAAAAATCTTAATAAATACAATAACAGTCAGAACCAGAACAATAAGCAGCAACAGACTGTTTACAATCTAACTAATCAAGTTTTTGTCCAGTAGCAGCAGTGTGGCTGTATTTGTCCTCATTACTCACAACCAGAGTTCAGTTCAGTCATCACACACTTCTTAGCTGCAGCAGGTGATCTCTGGTGTATTTCCCTGAAGTGGAAGAGATATGCTACCTCTGTAACTGGAAATACTGGAAATAAAACAGAGGTAAAAAAAATAAGTTAATAAGATTATGATTTTAAATAATAATAAATTATAAATAATAATTATAATAAAAGAACAATACCTTATTGGAATCCCTGGCAAAAATCTTCAGAAGCTTCAATATATTCAAAACAGTGCAGCAAGGATTTTATTGAGAGTTTGTAAATTTGAACATATTACACCCATTCTCCATAACCTCCATTGGCTTCCTGTCACCTACAGAATTCAGTACAAAACTGCTCTCATTACACATCAATGCTTGCACGGAACTTCACCTGACTATCTAAAGGACATTCTTGCACCATATTCATCCACCCGGTCTCTACGATCACAGAACAGTAATCTACTTCACATTCCACGAACCAAATTAAGGACCATGGGAGACCGGGCATTCTGTGTGGCTGCCCCCCGCCTATGGAACTCCCTCCCTGACTACCTGAGAGCTCCACAGTCACTGGTTGACTTTAAAAGCGGTTTAAAGACTTTTCTTTTTAAGCAAGCCTATTCTGCCTCCACATGATTTTATCTTTGATCTTGGTTGATAGTATTATTGATTTTACTTGATTTTATCACTTGTTTTAATTATTTATTTATTTTTTAAGCAGGCCTATTCTGCCTCCACATGATTCTGTCTTTAATCTTAGTTGATATCATTATTGATTTTATCACTTGTTTTATTGTTGTAGCACTTTGAGATTTTTATTAATGAAAAGTGCGGTATAAATTGAATTTATTATTACCTCTTGAACGGTTGAATCTCAGGGCAGGGCTTAAATCAGCTCCAGGACTTGTTCACAATCAGTTTGAGTTTTTTCATAAAGAGCTGAACTTTTTGACTGAAGTGTTGACGTGATGGATGTCTCATAGCAAGGATCAACTGCGCATAAAAAACATTCAGACTAGATTCAGATCTTTAAAAACTCATACAGTTTGTGTTATTGCTCTGGACCGCTCTGATTACCTGATAAAAGTTGTTTAAATGCAGCTGCTTTTAGCGGTGTTTCTGCAACAGCTGATGTTTCTGTTCACATTCCGATGACGTAGTTTCCAGCGCGCGCAGAGAGCTGCGTCACTCACGCAGCTGCTGCAGAGTCTTCATGAATGTCCACACAAGCTGCGTGTGCGCTCGTCTTTTAACAAGAAAGCCATAACGTTCACAAACAGGAGACCAGAGCGAGCAGCTAATGGCTAATAATGCTGCGCGTGCGTCGCGATAATAGCTCCGTGCTGAAACGCGCCCAGGAAATTTTGTTCCGCGGCGCATATATTAACGTTCAATGAGTGAAAAAAATAACCGAAACGGTACGCAGGTGGACCGAACCGAACGTGCTGTACCGAAACGGTTCGGTAAATCCATTACAACCGTTACATGCCTAATGGCCATACTTTTCATGCTCATAGTTTTCATGTTCATACTTTTCATGTTCATACTTTTTAGTTGGCCAACATTTCTAAAAATCCTATTTTTTCCCCAGTGGTCTTAAGTAATATCCCAATTTTCTGAGATACTGAATTTAGGGTTTTCATTAGTTATAACCATCAACATTAAAAGAAATAAACACTTGAACTATATCAGTCTGTGTGTAATGAATTAATATAATATACAAGTTTCACTGTTTGAATGGATTTACTGAAATAAAACTATTAGAAAAGGACATTAAATAATAAAGTCAAACTGTTATAAAGCATTTGATTCTGATAATCTCTTTCATTCTTTTTAGGATGAGCCAGAGCTGATGGAGATGTTGCAGTGGCCCTTGTTACCATCACCAGTGACCATGACACAAATCCAGTTCACTGCGAGCATGAACTTTGTTACCAGCCTGTGAAAGTTGGAATGTTCACTGAAAGTGACATCATTGTCAGCTGTCCCAGATGTGTGGATGCCTTCCTGCTGTTTGGGCTCACCTCAGGTATCTCAAAGCACTTACAAACACTTTTGAATGTGTTCAGAAGATTTTACCTGGTCTAGAAGATGGTAAACTGTCGGCCTGGTTACAAACTCTCAAGAATGACTTGATGAAGAGTTGTATTTAATGCATCTCCCCTGGAGTTCAAAGCTTGTTTGTTTTTTTGTTTCAAAATGATTCTTTAAAAGCTGCTCTGTAGGTGTTTAGCCCATATGACCAAATACACAAATGGACCAGTGTCCTTGCTTAATGTTAAAGAGAAACTATTGTAAGTTGTGCCCATTTAGAACTGGTTTTATGGTTAATGTAACACGTTTTACTTTTCAATGTCAAATGTTATGAAACAGTTAAAACATTGTCTTTTGATTGAAGTTGTTGATCTCTTGCTGTACTCTAGTATTAATCAAAAAACAGAAAGCACGGTACTCATTGATTTGACCTTTAATGCAGCAACTATTTTTAATTTGATTTTAATATTGGTTTATTTTCTGCATTAATTGATTAGTGGCTCAGTATTTACTTTTTCAGAAATAAAACCAGAAACTGTTGGAGACTAGAATCTGAACATATGATGCTTTCATCTAAAATAATGTCTCAAAACAATTAAAATAGGTGCTTAACAATTGGCAACTAATCATTCACTAAATTATTGCAGCTGTACAGTTGATGTAAATGTAAAGTTATTTTTATACTGCTCTCACTAAATGTTTTAGCTTGTTTTTTTTAATCCTTTCCAATATTGCATTTTCTTTATTTTAAATAAGCCAAGAAAAAGCTTAAGGGGATGCAGAGGACAGAGTGAAGTGGAAGAAGATGATTCGCTGTGGCGACCCCTGAAAAGGGAAAAGCCGAAAGAAGTTCTAATCTTTTTAACTTAAAATTAGAATCTTATTAACTTTTTTTTTTTTTACCTCTTTGTGTTTTAATTCCAGTCTGGGACAGAGATAGCAGTTGACTTCTTCCGCTTCAAGGAAATTTGCCAGATCACCTGCAGCAAAGAAGTCTGTGATGACTGAACTCTGAACTTTTCCAGGGACAGGTGGGAGCAGGTCCAAGAAGAGCTTGTTGTGAGTAATGAAGAAAAATACAGCCACACTGCTGCTACTGTTGTTATTGAGATGATTTTCTCCACCACTGGAGATATTCACTGCAACTAGATCTGTGCTTTTAGCAGAAAATGTGGACAAGTTGGTCTTTTTGGACAAAAACTTAATATTACGTAGTTAGATTTGCTGGTGAAGATTCTCAGTCGTCCAGGACATGATAAAATCAAAAAAAGGCGTTCGATACAGGATCAACTGGACTTTATTTGTTGCAGAAATAAAGAAAATAAAGTCCAGTTGATCCTGTATTGAATGCCTTTTTTGATTAGTTAGATTGTAAACTGTCTATTGCTGCTTATTGGTCTGGTTCTGACTGTTATTGTATTTATTACGATTTTTATTATTGTTAGTATAGTTTATTTATTGTAAAGAATGCCATTTATTTAGATTAAAGATTAAATTAAGATTATATTACACATTAAACTGTATTCTGAATTTGACAGTAATTTATCAAGCGTTCGTCTTTGCTCAGGCTGGGCGCGTGCCCAAGAGTATAGCAGATCTGGGAGCCCCACCTCGGCTGCCTTTCTGGACTCGCCTGCCCCTCCTCACTCACCTGTAGCAGCACCTTCTGCATCACCTGCTCCTCCATAAAGGTAACAACATTTTCTTTTCTTTTTTTTTTATTTCTTTTTTATATAACTCAGCTGCCTCTCCTGACTCACATGTCCCTCTTCACCCACAGTACCAGAATCACCAGCACCTTCTGCATCACCTGCTCAGGTAAAGACATTTTTTTTTATATAACTGCTGCCTCTCCTGACTCACCTGTCCCTTTTCATTCACCAGCACCTTCTGCATCACCTGCTCCTCCATAAAGGTAAAGACATTTTCTTTATTTCATTTTTATATAACTCGGCTGCCTCTCCTGACTCACCTGTCCCTCTTCACTCACCAGCACCTTCTGCATCATCTGCCCCTCCATAAAGGTAAAGACATTTTCTTTTTTTTGTTTCTTTTTTATATAACTCAGCTGCCTCTCCTGACTCACATGTCCCTCTTCACCCACAGTACCAGAATCACCAGCACCTTCTGCATCACCTGCTCTATAAAGGTAAAGACATTTTCTTTTTTTAATTTCTTTTTTATATAACTCAGCTGCCTCTCCTGACTCACCTGTCCCTCTTCACTCACCAGCACCTTCTGCATCACCTACTCCTCCATAAAGGTAAAGACATTTTCTTTTTAATTTTATTTCATTTTTATATAACTCAGCTGCCTCTCCTGACTCACCTGTCCCTCTTCACTTACCAGCACCTTCTGCATCATCTGCCCTTCCATAAAGGTAACGACATTTTCTTTTCTTTTTTTGTTTTTTTTATATAACTCGGCTGCCTCTCCTGACTCACATGTCCCTCTTCACCCACAGTACCAGAATCACCAGCACTTCTGCATTACTTGCTCTATAAAGGTAAAGACATTTTCTTTTTTTTATTTCTTTTTTATATAACTCAGCTGCCTCTCCTGACTCACCTGTCCCTCTTCACTCACCAGCACCTTCTGCATCACCTGCTCCTCCATAAAGGTAAAGACATTTTCTTTTTATTTTATTTCATTTTTATATAACTCGGCTGCCTCTCCTGACTCACCTGTCCCTCTTCACTCACCAGTACCTTCTGTATCATCTGCCCCTCCATAAAGGTAACAACATTTTCTTTTCTTTTTTTGTTTCTTTTTTTATATAAATCGGCTGCCTCTCCTGACTCGCATGTCCCTCTTCACCCACAGTACCAGAATCACCAGTACTTCTGCATCACCTGCTCTATAAAGGTAAAGACATTTTCTTTTTTTAATTTCTTTTTTATATAACTCAGCTGCCTCTCCTGACTCACCTGTCCTTCTTCACTCACCAGCACCTTCTGCATCACCTGCTCCTCCATAAAGGTAAAGACATTTTCTTTTCTTTTTATTTTATTTCATTTTTATATAACTCGGCTGCCTCTCCTGACTCACCTGTCCCTCTTCACTCACCAGCACCTTCTGCATCATCTGCTCCTCCATAAAGGTAATGACATTTTCTTTTCTTTTTTTGTTTCTTTTTTATATAACTCGGCTGCCTCTCCTGACTCGCTTGTCTCTCTTCACTCACCAGCACCTTCTGCATCACCAGTACCCTACACCTCAGATGCCTTTCTGGACTCACCTGCCCCTCCTCACTCACTTGCACCAGTATCAACATCACCTTCTGCATCACTTGCCCTTCCACCTCGGCTGCCATTTTGGACTCACCTGCCCCTCCTCACTCACCTGAACCAGCATCAACATCACCTTCTGCATCACTTGCCCCTTCACCTCAGCTGCCATTTTGGACTCACTTGCCCCTCCTCACTCACCTGCACCAGTATCAACATCACCTTCTGCATCACTTGCCCCTCCACCTCAGCTGCCATTTTGGACTCACCTGCCCTTCCTCACTCACCTGCAACTTCTGCAACTCCCTCCCAATAAGCCTTTCTCCCTCCCTTGCAACACCCCTTCCATAAAAGTAAGGACATTTTCTTCTCTTTTTTATAGTACAGTGTACAGTAAACTGGAAATTGTGTTAAAAATATGGACATTATAGATGGTCTATTAAATTTATAAAACAAACAAAGTTCTTAATTAATTGGAGCCTTTTAAGTGCACATATATATATATATATATATATATATATATATATATATATATATATATATATATATATATATATATATATATATGTATATATATATATATGTATATACATATGGTATTTCTGTTTTTATTTGTCAGTTTCGGTCCTCCAATAAATGTCAACACTTCTGCTTGTCTTGGACAAATGTTTTCTTTTACACTTGATTTAAGGCTGGTCTCATCTGTATTTGATAGAGAAAGATAAAAATTTGATAGAGAAAGATAAAAATTAACATTTCATATTTGAAATGGAAGCATATTTTGTGTAATTATTTTTAGGAAAATGGTGAACTTGGCATTCTTAGTGGAGACAGGGAACAATATTTGGAAATGTTAGTTTACTTAAATTGCTTTTTTAAGTTCAATTGCTGCCTTAAAATCTTGAGTTAAATGAATTCAAAAAGGGAATTGGTATGTCAGTTTAACTTTAACATGAGAGTTGAAAGTATATATCGGGTATACAGTAATTGTTTGTTACTTTAACAAATGAAAACAAGTTTTTATGAATGGATAGTGTAACTTTGCAAGTTGTTTAAACTCAGAGTATGAAGTTCATACAACAAGTACCGGTAAACATTAATTAAACAAGGGTATAACTTAGTTATTTGAGTTCAAATAGAATATGATTGTAATTTTACTTGACAAGAGTACCAGTACTTAATTTTTGGAGAATGAATAATGTTCTATAGTTAGTCATTTCAACTTATGGTATCATATTTAAACAATGACATCATAAATTGGGCTACTTTTCTAGCTTGCCATCCTAAGTTGGAAAAAAAAACATTTGAAGTTGCGTTAACTTGTTTTTAAGGCAGCTTTTGAACTCAAGGTTTTAAGTTTAACCACCCTATTTATTTTAACAGTGTAGTCATTTCAAGTTTGTTCTACTTGATGTATTTAAACATTATCAGCTGCTTGAGATTTTTTGTAAGTTTTGTTTCATGTGCTTTGATTAATACAAAGTCAACATTTCTGAGTACCGTACATGTATTCTGTACTTAGATCAAGGGCAACAAATTAATAAAAATTGATTTTTGTTACCTTTAAAAATGTCTCATCTTGTACTTAAATTTTTGAGTTCTGTTAACTAACTTTCCTGGGTTAAAAAGTGAAAACTTTAAAGTCTTGATAAATGAAAAAAGGGGCTTAGTTTTGTCCTGGTATAGAGTAGGGAGAACAGTACAGCATAGTTTGTGGATAACAGACGAGATGAAGTACCTAGAGAACCCATGCATGTACACGGAGAACATGCAAACACATGCAGAAAGACATCTGGCTGGGATTTTAACACCTGCAACAGCACTACTAACTGCGCCATTGTGCAGCCTCACAACTGTAAATTTACTCAGAACCCAATTTTAGGTCTTTTGCAGCTTCACAATAAATTATTTTCATGTGTTCAATGTTAAACTGGTTAGATGTATGGAGTCTTTTTGGAGCTGGTATACAAGTTTTTAGCTACTTCTCTCAATTCATGATAAATAAAGGTTCTGGACCAAATTAGTCCACCTCCGATATGAGTAACATAAACGGATGTGGGCCGGATGAAGCATTCCATGAACGGGTCCAAAACGGATCCGGGCCGGATGAAACATTCCATGAACGGGTCCAAAACGGATCCGGGCCGGATGTACCCAAAAACCCTCTTTAATGAGTGGATCCGGATAGGGTCCGGACCATATCCGATCTGGATCTGTGATCCGGATCCGAATCGGATCCGATCCGCTGTGCAAGTGGACTCCGATCCGGATCCGTTTTAAGCATCCGTTTCGGATCCTACGGTAGATCCGGAACGGATCCGGTCCGGAATCCGTTTGCTATCAGGGATTCCTCCTCGGTCTGCTTCAGTCCTGATTCTACTCTTTTGCTCCTCATGTCATTGTTTGTTTTTCCTGCTATGTTTTGCTTTTCACCCATCTATCATTGCTCACAGCCACATCCACTCCTGTCAGTCAACTAACTGTTCACCACACCCCTTCTGCCCCAGTTTAGCAATCAGTCCTTTATTCCTTCCACCTTTTCAGCTCAGCATTTAAGCTCCTGTCATCCACCTCCAGTTTGTACAGTCATTGTTTTTTGGTTTCAGCTCTGTTATCACAGACAACACGGTCCTTCTGTTTGCCCTGCCTAATCTGTACCCATCCTGTTTACCAACCTGTTAGTTTGTAAGTTTTTTGCTGCCACGTCAGCTTTTTGATTTGTGTTGTTTAAAATAAATCATTTTTAGTTCAAAGAGAACTCCTGCTTTGGTCATCCTGCCTGCATTTTAGGTTCAAACCAAACGGATCGTGACAGAATGACTGCACCACCAACTGAACCCAAAGGTAGGATGATCACCTTGTTTGAGTTTTTTGCCCAGGAAGCTGAGAAGACTGCCCAGAGGGAGAGAGAGGAGGAGAGGAAAAGCCTGTTCAGGGTAACCCGCCTGGCTATAAAGCCCGTTTCCTCCTATCCACCTCAGTGGCTTCATGAGGAACCTTCAGAGGAGGAACCTGACACTGACGAGGAGTGCTGGGTCCCCTCTGCTCCAAGCTCACGCCGCCGAGGTCAGAGGGGTCGACAACGGTCTCAGCTCGGCTCTCGCTCGCAGGAGGAGCGTGGGGGGATGTTGCTGGATGGGCAGTACAGCCCTGATTCACCAGAGGTGTAGGAACGTTGGCAGGCTTATGTGGAGGCAAGGTACCTGTGTTCGTCCAGCCATGAGGAGGTCCAGACGGTCGCTCCTCACACCTGCCTGCCTAAGGGGGTCACTTCACCAGCTCTCTTGACTCCTCCACCACCTGCTGAAGCTTTGGCACCTCCACCTGTCTAGCTTCTCACCGCCGCAGAAGGAGAGGTCGACGCGGGACCCAGACCGTCTCTCTGCCCGGGTCACCCATCCCTGCTCCTGAAGTTCCACTGACCCCCACGACGCCCGATGCCGCCGCAGGGGCTCCACAGACCTTCATGTCGCCAGTTGCTAAAGCAGGGGCTCCACAGACCTTCATGTCGCCCGTTGCCGTTGCAGGGGCTCTACAGACCTTCATGTCACCTGTTGCTGCCGCAGGGGCTCCACAGCTCTCCACGTCGCCCGCTGCCGCTACAGGGGCTCTACAGACCTTCATGTCACCTGTTGCTACCGCAGGGGTTCCACAGATCTCCACGTCGCCCGCTGTCATTGCAGGGGCTCCATAGACCTTCATGTCGCCCGCTGCCGCCGCAGGGGTTCCACACACCTCCATGTCGCCCGCTGCTGCCGTAGGGGCTACACAGACCTCCACGTCGTCCGCTGTCGCCGCAGGGGCTCCACAGACCTCCACATCACCTGCTGCCGCCGCAGGGGCTCCATTGACCCTCATGTCGCCCGCTGCCGCCGCAAGGGCTCCACAGACCTTCATGTCGCCCGATGCTGCCGCAGGGGCTCCACAGATCTTCATGTCGCCCGCTGTCGTTACAGGGGCTCCACAGATCTTCATGTCGCCCGATGCTGCCGCAGGGGCTCCACAGACCTTCATGTCGCCCGATGCTGCCGCAGGGGCTCCACAGATCTTCATGTCGCCCGCTGTCGTTACAGGGGCTCCACAGACCTCCATGTCACCCACTGCTGCTGAAGAGGCCACTGTTATTACCCAACAGATCGAGAGACTATTTAATGCTGCTACCAACAACCCTGATCCTCAATATAAATTCAGCACATATTCCATCATGGAGCATTTAATTACCACTAGTACTGAGTTAATACCAAACCCAGGCCTCACTTAACTATTGACATTAGTTAAGACTGCAAGAAGAGAAGTAGTCCCCTCATTGTCTACTGCTGAGCCTAAATCCTCCATGTCGGCTGCTGCAGAGGCCCCACAGCTCTCCACGTCGGCTGCTGCAGAGGTCCCACAGCTCTCCACGTCGGCTGCTGCAGAGGCTCCACAGCTCTCCACGTCGATTGCTGCAGAGGCCCCACAGCTCTCCACGTCGGCTGCTGCAGAGGCCCCAGAGCTCTCCGCGTCGGCTGTTGCAGAGGCCCCACAGCTCTCCACGTCGGTTGCTGCAGAGGCCCCACAGCTCTCCACGTCGGCTGTTGCAGAAGCCCCACAGCTCTCCACGTCGGCTGCTGCAGAGGCCCCACAGCTCTTCACGTCGGCTGATGCAGAGGCTCCACAGACCTCCACACCTGCAGTGCCTGCTGTGTCTCCAGTGTCTAAGTCTCCAGAGCTCCTCATGTCTCCAGAGGGACCCCCTCAAGTTTTGTGTGCCGAGGGGTCCCAGGAGGGACCCCCTCCAGTTTCCTGTGCTGAGGGGTCAGCCGAAGACTCTGACCCTGCCGCCGAAGACTCTGACCCTGCCGCCGACTCATCGTCAGTGTAGTGGACCTACCCAGGGTCAAACTAAGGTTTTTGAACTGTCC
>JBBPBX010091222.1:3220-13974 GCA_038048925.1 Garcialebias charrua
CAAAAATAGGCTTTGTGATTGTTTTACACGCTTTCCCCCAAACATCAATACAATAGATTAAGTGTGGAACAATGATTGTGTTATACAACAAATACAGAGCTTTATCATTCAATAGGTCTCTGACTTTGTACAGTACTGCATCCATCCATCCATCTTCTTCCGCTTATCCGGGGTCGGGTCGCGGGGGTAGCAGCCTAAGTAGGGAGGCCCAGACTTCCCTCTCCCCAGCCACTTGGAGCAGCTCCTCCGGGGGAATCCCAAGGCGTTCCCAGGCCAGCCGAGAAACATAGTCCCTCCAGCGTATCCTGGGTCTTCCTCTGGGTCTCCTCCCGGTGGGACATGCCCGGAACACCTCACCAGGGAGGCGTCCAGGAGGCATCCTAACCAGATGCCCGAGCCACCTCAACTGGCTCCTCTCGATGTGGAGAAGCAGCGGCTCTACTCCGAGTCCCTCCCGGATGACTGAGCTTCTCACCCTATCTCTAAGGGAGAGTCCAGCCACCCTGCGGAGAAAACTCATTTCAGCCGCTTGTATCCGAGATCTTGTTCTTTCGGTCATAACCCAAAGCTCATGACCATAGATGAGGGTGGGAACGTAGATCGATCGGTAAATTGAGAGCTTTGCCTTTTGACTCAGCTCTCTCTTCACCACGACAGACCGGTACAGCGCCCGCTTCACTGCGGACGCTGCACCTATCCGCCTATCGATCTCACGCTCCAGTTTTCCCTCATTCGTGAACAAGATCCCGAGATACTTAAACTCCTCCACTTGGGGCAGGACCTCCTCCCCGACCCGGAGAGGGCATGCTACCCTTTTCCGGCTCAAGACCATGGCCTCGGATTTGGAGGAACTGATCCTCATCCCGGCCGCATCACACTCGGCTGCAAACCGCTCCAGTGAAAGTT
This sequence comes from Garcialebias charrua, assembly GCA_038048925.1. Lineage (NCBI taxonomy): Eukaryota > Metazoa > Chordata > Actinopteri > Cyprinodontiformes > Rivulidae > Garcialebias > Garcialebias charrua. The sequence goes on from JBBPBX010091222.1 coordinate 4,127, forward strand.
GTAAATCACAAACTGATGAAGCCAGTAGGACCACATCATCTGCAAAAAACAGAGAAGCGATTCTAAGGTCACCAAAACGGATCCTCTCAACACCTTGGCTGCGCCTAGAAATTCTGTCCATAAAAGTTATGAACAGAATCGGTGACAAAGGGCAACCTTGGCGGAGTCCAACTCTCACCGGAAACGAGCCTGACTTACTGCCGGCAATGCGGACCAAGCTCTGACACCGGTCGTACAGGGACCTAACAGCCCTTATCAAAGGGCCTGGTACCCCATACTCCCGGAGTACCCCCCACAGAACCCCCCGAGGGACGCGGTCGAATGCCTTCTCCAAGTCCACAAAGCACATGTAAACTGGTTGGGCAAACTCCCACGCACCCTCCAGGACCCTGCTGAGGGTGTAGAGCTGGTCCAGTGTTCCACGACCAGCACGAAAACCACACTGCTCCTCCTGAATCCGAGGTTCGACTATCCGACGGACCCTCCTCTCCAGAACCCCTGAATAGACCTTACCAGGGAGGCTTAAGAGTGTGATCCCCCTATAGTTGGAACACACCCTACGGTCCCCCTTTTTGAATAGGGGAACCACCACCCCAGTCTGCCAATCCAAGGGAACTGCCCCCGATGTCCACGCGATATTGCAGAGTCGCGTAAGCCAACACAACCCTACAACATCCAGAGCCCTAAGGAACTCCGGGCGAATCTCATCCACCCCCGGAGCCTTGCCACCGCGGAGCTTTTTAACCACCTCGGCGACCTCAGCACCAGAGATCGGAGAACCCGACCCAGTACTGCTATCGATTTAGCTATTTTTATTCTTACAGAATTTATGTGTTGTTTCCATGTCAGTTTGTCATCAATGATAACACCCAAAAACTTCATCACTATTATTGATGACGAACTGACATGGAAACATCACATAAATTCTGTAAGAATAAAAATAGCTAAATCTATTGCAGTACTGTACAAAGTCAGAGACTTATTGAATGATAAAGCTCTGTACAGGGAACCCCCGACCTACAGCGCCCGCGACCTACGGCAACCCGGACCTACGAACGTATCATATTTAATAATTTAATGAAAATATGAATTTTTTTGTTTTTTGTTTAAATGTTATTAATTTCATGTGTACAGCACTTTGTTGCAGCTGTGGTTGTTTTAAAGGCTTTATAAATAATATTTGTAATAAAAATGATCATTTTTTATCATAATTGCGCAACTTCCGGCCGTTCCAGGAAATGCCCCGGCAGCCATGTTAGGTAGGTGTGTGGTCCCGCGACCCGGCTGTGAGGACTGTGTTTGTTCCAGGATTGCCTCATATGGATAAATTACTAGCTGGAATCGCTCTGTGAACTCTGTGGACGTCTCAGCCTGGAGCAGCAGCCGCGGATCGATCGCCGATCGCTCAGTCATCGCACCGCCCCGCGAACACCAGCTCATGGCCTGGCTAACACGCAGCTAGCAGAAGCAACACAGGCCTGGAGCAGCAGCCGCGGATCGCTCGCCGAGCCGCCGCGCTGCTCGGCCCGACAACATCACGCATGGCCTGGCTAAACACAGAAGCAACACGGGCGGCAGCAGCAGCCACGGTTCGCTCGCCGACAACCTAAGATGTCAGCTTTGACCATCTCAAAGTAAGAAATTATATTTTTATTTATTCTGTATTAATTAATTATTTTATTCTGTAATAATTTTACAGTATTGAATGTGCTGTGCTGAATAGCAATGTTTAACATTACTGCACACTACTGTACATGCTGTACAGTTACTGTGTGTGTTTATGGATGAATGTGTGGTGTAATGTGTTAGATAAGTGTTTGTAAATAAAGTTCTGTGCATGTTTATGGCCCAGTATGTCCGCTTGTTCAGTCTCATGCCGATAAATGTGTGTGCGGCGCTCTGTTAGCGTTATTTCCGCGACGTACGAACGAAATCAGGACCTACGAACAAGACGTTATTTTCACCCCCGAGCTACGGCAGAATCGAGCTGCGAACGGTCCTTAGGTCCGGAACTCGTTCGTAGGTCGGGGGTTCCCTGTATTTGTTGTATAACACAATCATTGTTCCACACTTACTTTATTGTATTGATGCTTGGGGGAAAGCAGTGTAAAACAATTACAAAGCCTATTTTTGTATTACAGAAAAGAGCTGTAAGAATTATCACCAGAAAACATTTATGTCATCCATCAAGCACATTATTTTATCAACTGAAGTTATTGAAGTTCCATGATTTGGTAGATTATAGTGTTAGATTATAGTACAGTATTTTATAAATTATGTATAGGGCTCAACCTTTTAAATATCCAATTAAATTTTGTTAAAAGAGAGTTGTTATAATCTTAAGGGGCTGGAAATCTTCATGAAACCTACATTTCGAACTACATGTAGTCTGAAGGGACGGTCTACCTCAATCCAAGGAATAAGATTATAGAATAATTTGTAGAGTGATGTTAAAAATGCCAGGTCAATGTCTATGTTTAAGAGAATGATCAAAGTTGGTTTGTTAAAAAAATATGAAATAGCTTAAGTGTATAATATGAAATGACGCTGGAGGAGGAGTTGTTTATTTCGTTTTTGTTATTTGAAGATTATTATTTGGTAAAAAGGGGCAGATATAAGATTTTTTCTTCTTTCTGCTGCCTTTCATTTTATTTGCGATTGTATCTGTTATTGTATATTGAATTGTTTTGTTTAAAAAAAAAAAGAATAAACTTATAAATAACTAACATATAACTCTATATAACTTGTAACTTTGTACAACATTTAACTAACCTGCAACTCTATATAAAATGTTATTAAACTTAACTATAAACTTATATAACATACACCTAACCAGTAAATCTACAAAAACTGTAACTACCGGTAACCTGCATCCCTATATGACCTGTAACTAACCTGTATTTGTAGCTAACCTGTAACTAACCTGCACGTAACCAGTAACTCTATATAACCTGTAACTAACCTGTACGTAACCAGTAACTCTATATAACCTGTAAGTAACCTGTAACTTTACATAACCTTATAATCTTTTTGGTTAAATGAACCATTTCATCATCTGCAAAGAATTGCACGTTTTAAAGAATCTGTAACTTTTATTACTTTTGGTATTTTAGTATGTAGCATTTTTATTTCCACTGCCTCCTTTTATTGCTGCTGTTTTTATTTTTATTTTCACTGATTTATTGTACCGGTTTTGATATTTTCTGTCCTGTTAAGCACCTTGGGCAATGCAAGGCATTGTAGGAAGGTGCTATACAAATAAAGTTTATTATTATTATTATTATTATAAAGATAAGGAAATTTAACAAATTGATCATTGCACGAGCAGCACGGTGGCGCAACTGGTAGAGCTGCTGCTTCTCAGCGAGCAGGTCCCTGGTTCAAATCCTGGTCGTCCGAGGGGGCTTTCTGGGTGGAGTTTGCATGTTCTCTCCGTGCATGCATGGGTTTTCTCCGGGTACTCCAGTTTCCTCTCACAGACCAAAAACATGTATGTTAGGCTGACTGGTAACTCTAGATTGTCTCTGGGTGTGAGTGAGAGAGTGAATGGTTGTTTGTCTCTGTCCCTGTGATGGACTGGAGACATGTCCAGGGTGTCCCCCACCCCTCACACAGTGATTGCTGGACATGGGCACTGGCGACCTCCGTGACCCAAAATGGAGAAAGCGGGTAAAAGATAAAGGATGGATGGATGATCATTTCACTAATTCAGATGAAACTGTTCAAAAGACAACTTGTAATTAAGAGACAAGAATAAACCAATGAACTCAGATTAGCCACCTGTTAATCCCTCCTCCTCTGTCTGAGAGGCGGTCAACACTCAGGAGAAAGGCGGCGTTCCCGTTGACAGAATCCACCTCCACGAGTTTGTAAGTCACTTCCTGACACGGGTCAAAAGTTCACAGGTGTCAGCGCTGCGCAGTCCTCAGAATTAGCCATCTGGACTGGATTAAATAAATGAAATGTTTGACTTTTACGAGTCTGAGTACTCGAGTGTGACCTTTAACAACACAGTATTCATCAAGTCTTCATTCGTGATATGGGAACTCTGTCAAACGGTGAAAATATGCAAAGACGTAAAACCCACAGTCACATACACGTGAAACTGATTTTCTATTACCGCAAACATTACTCCCTGATTAATCTACTAATGAACTGAATGACTACAAAGTTCATCACCTGATTTCATGAGGTTTTATTAAAAGCTAAATACAACAGAAGAGCCAAAACCTCATTTGTTTAAATTTTAAGTCAAGTCAAGGATTTTTAATGTCATGCACATCACACGTGGTGCATGAGATGGAGTGAAATTGTGTACACAGGGTCCCGGTTACATCCAACAGTAGCAAAAATATAAAGTGTAAAAAGAAACAGTAAATAAGGATCAGAATCAGAATCAGATGCTTTCAAAGTAAGATATACGCTAAATGAACACCAAACGGTACGATAAAAGATCTAAGATATATGCCAGCCACTAACAGTGCAAAACAATACACCAAACAACAGCAGCACGATTCTCATAAGTTCTGTACCCCAAACTAACACAAACTGGGATTTATTCAAGGCACGCAACAAAATACAGAAACAAGGCACTTAAAGTGAAAAAGAAATACAGGTAGTCCTCGGGTTACGGCGGTCTCGAGTTACGACGCATCTCCCATTTAAAAAAAAAAAGTATATATATATTATCATTTAAATGTTGTCGAGTGTGAACGAGCTGCTCTTTGCATTTGGAGCGGACGTCGTCTAAGCTTTGCTTGGAGTAAATGTTGGACCTTTGTGTGAGCAGAGCCGTGGTCAAATATTTACAGGCTTTGAAATGTGTCAAACAATGTTTTGAAAAAAAGATGAGAACTTAAAAAAATTAAAAGAAGAATAAAATTTTGTTACGACAGGATTGAAAATAACATTTAAACTTCTTGGTGGGCAGCTGCTGTCTAAACCTGGAGCTAGCTAGCTAAATAAATAAACAAATATAATCTCTAACGCAGGGGTCACCAACCGTTTTGAAACTGAGAGCAACTTTGTGGGTACGGAGTCATACAAAGGGCACCAATTTGATAAACTCTTCGGAAATAACAAAGTGAAAGCGTAAATTGAAAAAAATGTATAATAAACATATTTTTAAGAACATATTTTTATGATAGACATAAAATATATATAAATACAAAAAAAGAACAACGACTGAATAAAATGACATTTTAAATGCAGCTTAGTAGTGAGTTGTGCTATTTTTAGAACAGGTCCGAGGGCACCTCAAATGGCCCTTGGGGGCACCCGGGTGCCCGCGGGCACCCGGACCCCTGCTCTAACGTTTGTAACGTGTTTGGAAAATGTATTTTTTATTATTATTAATGTTTTACAGCCGACTTTTGATATGAATTTAACTTTAATTGATTTAATTTGGACTTTAACTTAAAAATCATATCTGATATTGAATAAATCAGATTAAAATATTGTTTATTTTATCGGCATGTGCTGTTTTTAAATAACTGTATGAAGTTAGAGTAATTTTAATTAGATTCACTTGCATGTATTTTATTTATTTAGAAAAGATTCACTTCAAATGGATCATATTTGGATTATTTTGGATGGATCCTGATTGTATTAAAGTAAAACTGTTACTCTGTGTAAACTGATGTGACCTAAAGAGAATGGCTGCTTAATGATGAAAAATAAAAAATAAATAGTTTTCATCTTTAAAATACTAAATGTGAACTCAAAAAGTGGACAAAAGTACAAATATTTATGTCCAAATGTCTCAAGTAAAATACAATTTTATTTTTTTCCTTTTTATTGTGTTTTTAAATAGTTGTTCTACTTTTCCCTCTGCAAAAAGTGATCAATATGTAAGATTTTAATAAGATATATTTCAAATGATCTGAAGTTGGTTTATAAGAAGCAACAAAGTCCTGGCGAGTAACAGAATAAAGCTCAAACTGGAAGTCCTGCTCGGACTGGATGTTTATTTTTATTTTTTTTATTTTTTTTGAGTCTCAGAATTCATCTCAGTCTTCAGAAGTTCTCACGTTCTTTTACTTCTGGGTCAACAATGTTCCTTCTTAAAGGAAGTTTAAATGTAGAGTTGATTCTAATTTTGGATTTAAAGCTTCAAATGTGAGGATTCAGTTCCAACTGAACAAAATATTATTGACATTCTGTAAAGTTTCCATCTGAGACACATGAATAAAAGACATTAAAAACTGATAAAAACGATGTAGCTAAGGATGAACGAACCCGACCCCCCCATCTGCACTCACCGGACGTGAAGAGCACGATGGACTTGAGGCAGGAGTACTCCGCCGTGTCGACTTGCAGGGCCTTCAGCTTCTCCACCTGCTCCTGGAAGACCCGGATGTGGTCCATGAAGGCCACGACGCGCTCCGCCGACATGGGCGAGGCGTGCAGGCCCGCGGCGGCCAGCAGGGGCGCCACGTGAAGCGGCATGGAGCACTGGGCGGCGTTCAGCACGAACAGCTCGCTCCAGGACATGCGCAGCAGCGCCACCTGGAACACAAGCCGGAGAAGAGTTTGTTTCACGAAAAGCTTCTGCACCGTTCGTAAAGAGGTGGTAAAAATATTTCATCTCAAGTCAAACACGTGGTCGACACCTGGGTTTGACTCTAAAGTCGTTTATTTTTGTCTGACTATCAGCAAGACCATGTAAAAAGTTATTAATAAAGTGTTCTGGACCAAAAATATATTTATAATAGACTGAATGCTTCATAAGCGTTCACTCTATCCATTTTTCTTCTGTACGTTTTTCAGCATCTTACTTTTCCCGTAGTTTTTGTGCCATTTCATCAAATCATAAATCAAAACGTTCGGCTCTTTCAAGACAATCCTGCTATGACTTTTGGTATTGGTGCAACTTAAGCTTTTTTAAATATTTAGCCTTTTCTAGTCAAAGTCAAAAAAGTCAAAGTCAACTTTATTGTCAGAACTGCAATATGTACAGGACATACACAGGACCGAAATTGCGTTTCTCTCAGTCCCTCGGTGCAACAGTAACCATCTAAACACTAAACACTAAAACATTTAATAAACATAAGCATAAAATAGTAAAAAAGTGTAACACTGTCCTGAGTTTTTTCATAATAGTATAAAAGTATGAAAATTTACACCAACACTGAAACACCAAACACCCCTAAAACACCAAACACCCAATGAACATAAGCATAAAATGAAATAATAAAAGTGTAATACTGTCCTGAGTTTTTGCATAGTAGTATAAAAAGTATAAAACGTATATCTATAAAATAAACTGAAGTTTCTAGCGTTGACATTTGCAAAGAGTGGCACAGCAGCATATAAGTTAATGTACACAGTATATGTATGAGGTAGTTGATGTTGGTATATAGGCAAAGTGGCATATGAAGTAAGGCACATAAGGCACATTTGGCATCCTTAGATAAGGCTAGTCAGAGAATGCTGTATATGTATCTGCAGTAGTGTAGATAAAAGTAGTGTAAATGTAAACAGTAATAATAAATGTAAAGCAGTAGTAATAAATGTAAACAGTATTAATAAATGTAAACAGTGAATGTAAACAGTAGTATGACTATAGGCAGTAATGTAATACAAACATTAGTGCAAATATGAGAAGTAGTGCAAACTGAATGAGCACATGACCGAGAGTTTAGTGAATAACCCGTTTGATGACACAGAGTCCAGTGTTAAAATCTTTGTGTTGAGTGATAATGTGTGAGAAAGTTTTTTGTGTTAAGGCAGTTCAAATGGGAGGGGAGGCAGAGCAGGCAGAGTGTTTAGCATTCTGACTGCCTGATGAACAGAGCTGTCTCTCAGTCTGCTGGTTCGAGCCTGGAGACTCCTCAGTCTCCTCCCTGATGGCAGCAGTCTAAAGCGGCTGTGTAGTGGGTGTGTGGGATCACCTGCCATGCAGTGGGCTTTCCGAGTGAGGCGTTTGCTGTGTAAGTCCTGCAGTGAGGGCAAGGAGGTGCCCACGATCTTCTCAGCTGCTTTCACGATGCGCTGGAGGCTCTTGCGGCAGGATGCAGTGCATGCACCAAACCACACCGNATGACTATAGGCAGTAATGTAATACAAACATTAGTGCAAATATGAGAAGTAGTGCAAACTGAATGAGCACATGACCGAGAGTTTAGTGAATAACCCGTTTGATGACACAGAGTCCAGTGTTAAAATCTTTGTGTTGAGTGATAATGTGTGAGAAAGTTTTTTGTGTTAAGGCAGTTCAAATGGGAGGGGAGGCAGAGCAGGCAGAGTGTTTAGCATTCTGACTGCCTGATGAACAGAGCTGTCTCTCAGTCTGCTGGTTCGAGCCTGGAGACTCCTCAGTCTCCTCCCTGATGGCAGCAGTCTAAAGCGGCTGTGTAGTGGGTGTGTGGGATCACCTGCCATGCAGTGGGCTTTCCGAGTGAGGCGTTTGCTGTGTAAGTCCTGCAGTGAGGGCAAGGAGGTGCCGACGATCTTCTCAGCTGCTTTCACGATGCGCTGGAGGCTCTTGCGGCAGGATGCAGTGCATGCACCAAACCACACCGAACCAAACCTGCCATTTTTTTCTCATAGAAAATGAACTGAGCTCATTTTACATCCTTCACATCTTTAGATGTGTTTACAACCTTTTACTGCTCCTTTCACATTTTGTTCTGCTTCAGCTTCTTTCAGCTAACTTCTGCAAATTTAAACTTTTTTCAGCTAATTTCAGCTGTTTTGTGCTAATCAAAACTTTTGTATTTTTTTGTAAAAGAAAAACTGAACTTAAATATATTTTTGTTGAAAACGTGATTTGCAAATAAAGAGGTCCATTTGACTCACAAACGAGACATTTAGGATTCGTTGGCGCAGCTTCAGCTTGACGTGTCTGTGATAATAAAGCTTTTTATTTAAACGTGCACGTGATTCTTTACAGACGGGAGCGAGGAGGGTTGCCGTCAACTCGGTCCGCGCCCAGCGCTGCTGATGTTCTGGACAAAAAGCTGCTGAGTGACGTTAACAGACATGAAGCTCGTTAGCTCTTCTTTTGATTTATTCATTTATTGATCGTTTCTTTTTCAAAGTTTGGAGAAATGACGTTTGAGCGAATTCTTATATCAGAAAGCTGAAGTCGTTCAGGTTTTATTTGGTTTTGATTCAAGTGAAAAACACAAAATAAAAATGTTTGAGGAACTGTTTAGTCCGTCTGTTTTTTCTCCGCTTATATTTTTCATGGCATAAAGAAAAAATTTATTCTAGTAAATTTTTCTTTTCTTCTTTTGGCTGCTCCCTTCTTCAGTGAACTAACTATCATGAAGACTTGGTGATTCTTTTTACACCAATGTCCTTCCTGACGCCACCACAGCCCTCTGTGTGGAGTAGAGAGCTGACATCTAGGGCAGGGGCCCCCCAGACAGCATTAGCTTCTGGCCGAGGCCCCAGTGGCGCAGCCAGAGGGGGGGCCTGGGGGGCCAATTTTTTGCTTTGTTTTGTTTTTTTTGTTTTTTGAATGTCCAGAGGACCAGACTTAGCTTTTTTAGATTTTTCTACCTGGATTATTGAGCATGCATCAGGGTACCATTTAAGATTTTTTTTTTGTACTTCATTGTGTGTTTTATGAGTGTGGACAAAGTCAAACACTAAAGCTGTTTAGAAAAAGACTTGATTTCTAAACTTAAAAATATTTAGATCACAGATCAAAAGTTTAAACTGAGAGAATGTATCATTTTAAGGGAAAAATATGTTGTTTCAAAATTTCATAGCGTCAACAAATCCCAAAAAAGTTGGGACAAGTCCATTTTTACCACTGTAAGTGGACCCCTTACCGATAGCCTTGGCCCCCCCCTCGGCCCCCCTCGGCCCCCCAGCAATAAAAGTCTAGCTCCGCCACT